>JABXJD010000026.1:832500-992500 GCA_013375575.1 Percina caprodes
TGACCCCACAAATGTGATGCTCCAGAAACTCAATCTGCTCAAAGGAAGGTCAGTTTTGTAGCTTCTGTAACGATCTAAACTGTTTTCAGATGTGTGAACATGATTGCACAAGGGTTTTCTAATCATCAATTAGCCTTCTGAGCCAATGAGCAAACACATTGTACCATTAGAACACTGGAGTGATAGTTGCTGGAAATGGGCCTCTATACACCGATGTACATATTGCACCAAAACCAGACATTTGCAGCTAGAATAGTCATTTACCACATTAGCAATGTATAGAGTGTATTTCTTCAAAGTTAAGACTAGTTTAAAGTTATCTTTATTGAAAAGTACAGTGCTTTTCCTTCAAAAATAAAGACATTTCAATGTAACCCCAAATTTTTGAACGGTAGTGTGTGTATATATATATATATATATATATATATATATATTATATGTCCCGTAGGGTGGCCATTCCTCCAGGCTGGACAGCCCGGCTGCAGGCGCTGCCTTAATCGTGAAACTCATTTTTCCTACTTTTGAGAAAATAACAAAAAGGTCTGCCTTTGACACATTACTTTATTAGTTAAGTACTTATTGGCTAAAAATGTGTGTCAAAAAAGCTGGGTCAAAATAAGTAATTTCACTGGTTACATTTCCATCATGACCTATGAACAATTGCCACAACACATACTCACCAGTTGCACCACCAGGATGTCAATCAAGCTCTCAGCGACAGAGAACATAACATTAATGTCAGTTGTTGGACTGAAATTCTGAAAAGGACACATCCTATACATCTGAAACGGAAGTTGCTGTATTTTTTTACCCTTTATCTATCCAGATACAAACATTAAGAAAAGTTTTTGTATGATGTTTATTAGACCTATGTAATCTGAATTGGAAGGGCATGTTGTTATGAGCTGTATCTTGTACATTTATCATTAGCTATGTGGTATGTGTATGCACCTTTATGTAATCTGGTGAAAAAAATAAGATATTATATTCCTTTATTTGTCCCACAATGGGAAAATTCCAATGTTACAGCAGCAAAGTGGATAGAGGAAAAACAGTATAAAAACAGTAAGTTAGGAAAATAATGAAAACACTATGTACAAGGGACAAACAGTAACAATCCACAAACAACAGATAACACAAATTGTAGCAGCAGCAGTTGCACATGGGCAATAGATTGCACAGTAAATATGGAATGGTATTGCACAATAATTATTGCACATTGTTATATACAGTATATATTCGTTAATTATTATTTTAATTTTATTATTATGCCCAGAATTTTTACATATTCAAATTTAATATCAAACAGATATCTGTTTGCGTGTCCCTGTGTATGAAAAGTGTCTTTATATAATGGCCACCCTAGTGTCCTGGTGGAAGCAGCATTAAAACATGAAATAAAACACAAAAACTCTCTCAAACAACATTGTTAGAGAGGGCAGGACTTCAGAGTTGAGTGAAAAATAAGAATGAACAAAAAGAGAATAAAAGTTTTAAAAAAAAGAAAACTCAAAGGCTGGAGTAACGTAACAGGCAGCATGCAGCTTTTGCGAACGCATACTACTTATCATCTTAATGTATATATGAAAGCATTTCACATGTATGTGTGAGAGCGTTTCAGTAGTGTGTGTGAGAGCGTTTCAGTAGTGTGTGAGAGTGTTTCAGTAGTGTGTATGAGAGCGTTTCAGTAGTGTGTATGAGAGCGTTTCAGTAGTGTGTATGAGAGCATTTCAGTAGTGTGTGTGAGAGCGTTTCAGTAGTATGTATGAGAGCGTTTCAGTAGTGTGTGTGAGAACGTTTCAGTAGTGTGTATGAGAGCGTTTCAGTAGTGTGTGTGAGAACGTTTCAGTAGTGTGTATGAGAGCGTTTCAGTAGTGTGTGTGAGAACGTTTCAGTAGTGTGTATGAGAGCGTTTCAGTAGTGTGTATGAGAGCGTTTCAGTAGTGTGTGTGAGCGAATAATCCTCTAGTTTTTTATGTGAGAGTGTTTCAGTAGTGTATGTAAGAGCATTTCACATGTGTTAGTGAGAGGTAATTCTGAATAAAGTCCCTGACGGCCCCTCATAGAAGCGGTGTCCTTGGTCAACAGATTTTATGAGGTGTAGATTAATCAGATTTGATCACATGCACGCACGTACACACACGCACGCACGCACACAGCTTGTCCATGTCAGGCAGGGGTGGGCAATTCATTTTCCTGAAGGAACAGGGACTGTTGTGTAGGGCCGGACCAATAGGCTAAACTCAATTCTGCTCAATATTAATTGTATCTCTTTATAAAAAACAGTACATTTAACAGTAAGGTCTCTGATAAGCTGTGAATGGTAAGGTCGCAAATGTTATGATTAGGACATGAAAATTGAAGCAGACAGTACAAAATGCAATCACAACTCTCAAGGTTTCTGCTGGTTTGTATGGAGTTGGATGAAGCTCTGGTGTAATGAAGTGATGACCTTGGCACCCACCTAGTTGGTTCATGTAGCTGATTTATGTTTCAGGTCACATAGCATCTTTCCCACACACACAATCACAATACAAGTTAGGAGGTAAATACAGTGTTGTTTTCTCATCCCCATACACTGAAAGTAATGAGGCAGCTGGTTCCCATGATGCCTGACTGGCCGGGTCCCCTCCTCACCGGCAATCAAGGGCGCACACACGCTTATTAAACCTTAAGCAGGCATTCACATATTGATACACACACGCACGCACGCACACACACACACACATACATGTACACAAACACGTACACACACTTCACCTAATGCTGATTTTGCAGCACATACCATCTGTCAAGAATGATTAACCTTTCCATCAATCACTGGTTTTTCCAGACACACATTTACAAAGCAAGCACATGCCGGCTCTCACATGTACCTAGTGAGAGCACCAACACATTTCTATAAACACGACATAACAAATGTAGTTTTTATCCTCAATGTTTCTTTATTTTAAATTAGTTCCTGCCACTATACAAGTTTATGGCTCTAAAAAACTGTTTCCCTAATTAGCTTCTTACAAGCAAAGAGCTTCTACATGAACACAGTATTATTTGACATGATATTAGTATGATTAATTTAGAACAACAGGAGAGATTTCTATACTTGTATTTTATCTCTGTTGGGGCTCTGTTGGAAACACACCAATCAGGTTTAAACAGCAGAAGACAACAGGTGCTGTCAGACAGTGAGCTTCATGCATCTGCTGCCCAGCAACATTTGTGTTCTGTATTTTGAATGGGCAGCAGCAAGGTGCAGCTCTGCAGCTCTGTCGGCTGGATACTTCTGATCCTACCAGCTACACGTTACTGATGTTCACATTTTTTAGTCTGATGCTAAAAGAGGGAGCAGTTAGCAATATGACATGATTAATATAGATTTGCTAGCTTATATCTTAAACATCATTAATTATGCCACTCTGGATTATAAAACGTTAAAGCTGATGTTGCTCCAAGACAATTTATGTTTTTTAATTTTTGCAATCTGATTGTTACATGTGACTGTTTATTCTTGACAAAGGAAATAAAAATGTATCCACTTCCCATCTTTTCTCCTGATTTACCATATAGTGCACTATATTATAATTACTTTTGATTATTTTATTTGAGGGTCAGAAGTGTGAAACTATATATACATTATATACATTGTATATATGTATATATATATATATATATATATATATATATATATATATATATATATGTATTTAAATATATATTATAGTGTATAGTGTATTGCTAATAATCCAAAATGCAACAATTGATAGTTGTCCAACAGTGTATATTACAGAGGGACTTGTAAGGGGGTGTTAATGGACACAGCAGTCTTCATCAAAAGATGAAGTTCGCCAGTTGTCATGGAGACGTATCCGCTGACATTTATACTGCTCATTGACTACAGTTCAGTGTTTAACACCATTGATCCCTCCAGGCTCGTCACAAAGACCTGGGATTAAAGACCTCACTGTGCATGTGCATCATTGACTTCTTGACATGGACCCCAGGCGGTAAGGCTGGGCAGTCACACCTTTCCCACACGCATCTCAACACCGGAGCACCCCAGGGCTGTGTTTTCAGTCTCCTGGTATACTCCCTGTACACATATGCATGTGTAGCCATTTTTGACTCCAACACCATCATCCCGCTTGCTGATGACACCGGATTACACACAACAATGAAAAGGCCTACCTGAAGGCAGCAGAGGACCTGACCTGCTAGTGTCAGGATAACTTACTCATGCATGTCAGTAAGATTTAAGAGCTGATAGTGGACTATGGAAAGAAGCAGGGAAAGAACTACACCCTTAATATCAACAAGTCCTCAGTGGAGAGGCTGGACAGCTTCAAGTACCGTGGTGTCCATATCAATGGGGGTCTGACCTGGGAACTGCGTACAGACTCAGTGGTGAGGAAGGCAAGGCAGAGACTTTTTGGAGGAACTTCCTTTTATCTTCTTTAATACCAAGGGATTAATACTCCAGCATCATCGAGAGCGTTCTGACGTGGACCATTTGTGCGTAGAGTGGTTTGTCCCTCTGATCAATGGGCGATACCCTATCCTGCCCAAAGGATATTTACACCAGACGCTGCAAGAAAAAAGCTAGGAGAATCATTAAAGTCATCATTAAATTCTCCCTATAGAGGTTGGGAAGAAGGTACCAGATATGCCAGGCCAGCACTGAGAAGGTAAGGAGGAGCTTCTATCTTCAGGCCACTAGGATCCTAAATGAGGTCACTACCTAGGAATCATCTCGTTTATTCACTCATCCAGTCAACTAGCTGTTGTTTATTCTCAGATGGGATACATTATGCTCTTGAAGATCCTTTGGGTGTTTTTTAAAAGCATGTGTGTATTTGTTGTTGTGTGTGTGTGCGTGCATGTGTGTGGTCTTGTTTAACTATATTTGTGGGGTCCAAAAACCGGGAGTCCAGTATAAATGTCCAATCCAAAATGCTGAACCCCACAACTTTAAAGGGCTGAATGAGGGTTAAAACTTGGTTTTAGGATATAGTTAGTTTATAGATATAGATATAGATAGTTTATTATAATTAGGTTATGGTTAGGGTGAGGGTAAGGGTGAAGGTTAGGCATTTAGTTGTGATGGTTAAGGTTAAGATAAGGGGCATGGGAATGCATTATGTCAATGGCAGGTCCCCATAAAGATAGTGCCACAAACGAATGTCTGTGTGTGTGAGCACATGATTCAATGTCTTGTTGTGTCATTGACTATAGCTGCCCTGCAGCTACTGTTTGGGAATTTGTAGTTAAGTGCAGACCGGGGAACTATGTACGATTGCATTTTTTGAGAAAGATAAGACCCTTCATACACGGGACAATACCGAGTTTAAACAAGCCAAACCAGAGGATGGAGGATGCTGCTGGAATTCTCTTGGTTTTAGAGTTCAGAGATGTTTGATTACATTGTCAAAGGAGCCCTGGGCAGGACTTTTATGTAAAACCACACAACGTTCATCCTAAATCGCAAAGTAGAGCAGCATTAGAAAAGAACTCCAAACTAAATGACACACAGAGGATTTGGTCTGCATTGTACATTGTTGTTATCAGTAGGAAAAGTACCCGGTGTCCTCCAACTCACATATACTAAATGCTTTAGCCTCAGAGTTAAGATATAAAGTAAACAACAGAGTATTTGTGTAATAGACACAGCTGTGATTTTTGCATTAAAAAAAAGTCATACATAAATCATTTTCTTTTTAAGTTAAACATTTCATAAGAGTTTAAGCAAAGCACAACTTTCTCTTAAAGAGATAAGTCACAGCTCCATCAAGTGAAAGCTGGACTTTACTAACAGCTTTGGCAAGTACATGTGCCATTTACTGATATTATGTTCCATAATTATTTGGTATTAAAGCCTTCTAAATTGCCAATGCACACAATTGCTAAATTCAACTCTAGACCACGCACTATAAACTACAGATGCGTTTTAATGGGAGTGGAGCTGAGACAGCTCCTGTACTGTCATTTCATTCAGTGGCCGGGTTGCAGCTCTGGGGCCAAAACTGTAGGAGGTGCATCATGCAATGTTACTGACCCAAAACAAAGGAAGCCCAATTCCAAGTTCATGGTCTTCTTTTACATTTCACTACTTTCCTAAGCTCTTCAGAAATAAATTTGATTAGAATGCAAATTTGCAGACATCCGGATACCTCAGTTGGTATAGTGGCACCCATGTTAAGAGGTTTACTTCTCAATGCAGCAGGTCCAGGTTCAACTCCTAACTGCTGCATGTTATTCCTCTCTTTTCTCCCCTTTATGTCTTCAGCTGTCCAGTCATAATAAAGGCCGAAAATGCCCCAAAAAAATCAAAGAAGAATGCTAATTTGCATTTCTGCTGTAAAGTCTTGTCAGATGCACTAAGTGAACTAAAGACACTGCATGTTGTCTCTTTCCAGCAGAAGCAGAGAGGTTTTCCATGTGCAACCTGCGTGTATGCCCTCCTGGAATTGTGCCTTCGAGTCCAAAACAACTTAAAACAATTAAGTCATGCAAATCACAGCTCATTAAATTGTATTCATTTCGTTTAACATGAATGGTCTCAGTTTCTTTTTAAATCAGTTTTTGTATGATAATATTACACAAGATTGTTTTGGGCATGTTTAACCAGTGACTGACAGGTCCCCTCTAAAGTGGCCTCCAGTCAGGTTCAAGGCTCCACCATTTGTCTCAGTCTGGCTGATTCAACTCCAAAAGTGACACTATGACCGAGACCATGAACACAATCTGCCCTCTTCAAATTATCCATTTAGAAAGGTATCACAATTTTTTTACATAAACACATTTTACACTGTCTATAATTAAAGCAGATAGGTTTTGGATGTCAGAAGTCAGTATGTGTCACAGTGCTGGCAAAATATAACTGAACGTATGCTGTCTATGTCGATGCTGTAGTTGCATGGCGCGTGTGTGTTTGTAACACAGTGTTCAATTATTTCAATAATGTATCCCAATTGCCATTCCTGCCATCACATCAGAGGTTGTCTACACCTCTGGCAACACAGCAGCATCCTGAGTAGCAGGTGAGCAGCATTTCCATTACGTTCGACATCCCAAATTCAGTGTCTGTCTCACACAAGCACACACCGCAAATTAACAACACAAGCTGACAGGCGCACAGAGACACAAACGTGCTCGCGGCGGAGTTGCGGGTCATATGAATACTTTTAAACATAATGTGTTTATCAGGAAGTGGCAGTCGGAAAAAAGTGATTTTGGTTGAGTGTGTGTGGATGTGCTTAGTGGACACACTGATGTTGCTTTTTATAACATTTTACAGTTGGCTGGATGTATTAAGACAGGAGGGAAATGAACAGCTTGAGGTGTGTGAGTGATTCTTCTTCAGCTGCTGCTCTGTGTGTGTGTGTGTGTGTGTGTGTGTGTGTGTGTGTGTGTGTGTGTGTGTGTGTGTGTGTGTGTGTGTGTGTGTGTGTGCGTGTGTGTGCATGTGTATGTGTGTGTGTGTGTGTGTGTGAGAGAGAGATAGATACTATAGTAATACAGTTGAAAGAGAGCGAGAGATGCTTTCCTCTTTGAGTTATGGTATGTAGCCTTGATCAATTGTCTGGTGAAGTTCTAAAGTCAAACTTTGCAAAAGTTTTCAGACAGGTCATAACACGGTCCACCTACCAGAGCACATAAGCCTCGCTGTCTATTACTCAGAAATCTCTCTCTCATGCTCTCACTCTCTCTTAGTGTATAGGCCCCATATTTTCCTGCATGCTCTGAAGACAACAGATAACTATAGTAGAGCTGCTTGTTTGGTAAAAATTCAGTCCACTTCTCAGAGCACTATTTTGTGGAGGAGCTTTAGATAACACTTGTTTTTTTAATATTATCAGTCTAAACAGATGTGCTCTTTGAGGAATACCTCACAAAAAAAAAATCTATCTTCTGAGTATCAAATCCTCTCCGCTTGCAGGCTTGACAGGTGGCTCTGAAAAGTTTGTAGCTGGCTTTTTTCATAGAGATGGCAGCTTTAGTCAGCTTGGAATCACAGCAGGTAGTGCCCAAAAAGACCAGAAAGTGGCACAGTGAAATTGGTGGCGCTGGAACCATGCTGATACAATAAATACTGTACATTTTCTCTCAGTTGCTAGACAGTTAACACACTTCAAGAACATTTATTTGTAGTCCACTGCTGTCACACGACTGACTGGAAACCATGCCATTTTGTGGACGAGTGGACTAACAGGATTATAAAATATTGGATAATATAATACATCTAATACCTTTTTTGCATTTTTTCTTTATTGGATAACAGTTGAGAGAGAGATAAGCACACTAGGCAACAATAGCCATGTTTGAGCACAAGTAGTTTACCAAATTAAGTGTTAGCATGTGGGACCTCAAGCATTAGCTAATCACTTGAAATAATCAAATAATGACTATGGGACCAATTTAATAAGGAATGATATGTGATGGCAAGTTTCCATTAAGGATTTTATAAATAAATAGAAACCTGTCACACCTTACTGTTAGGGATCATAAAGAAAACAGTTAGATAACAGAACATACAGATCAACAGTGGACAAATGGATTATGGTGCATGAGTAGTTTGAAACATGAATGAACATTTTGACAAATGTTTTTTTAGCCAAGGCTCACCATTGGGATCTATAGTTACTGTGAATTCCAATCTAACTACAGCTGTCTTTCAAGCCTTCAGGAGAGTACACCTGAAGAGTAACAGGTCACAATGACCACTGTAGCACTAATGCAACACTGATGCTGGACAGACATAATGGCAGAGTTGCACAGAGCATACAACCTGTGTGTCTGTGTTTCCGTTCTGGCAGGTGTGTGAAGCCTCGTCTTTTGGAAATGATTGAGTAACAGTAATGTTACTGTGTGGATACTGGAGTCCATTAGTTTTGCATGTGTACAATGTGGGAGCCTGACAAATCCTTTTATATCGGCGAGTGTGCATGTGTGTGTGTGTGTGTGTTTATTTGTCTGGGATCACACATAGCTTTCAGACATGTTTATCTTCAACATTAGTGTGTGTCCGAGAGTGTGTACGTGCGTGTACTGCGGAGTGTGAAATCCCATTAAGCGTGTTAAAACCCTCTTTGGCCTACTGCCTGCTCAGAGAGGGAGAGACTACACACACACACACACACACACACACACACACACACACACACACACACAGTTATCACACCTGAGTGCGTGTTTGTTTTTCTGTGCCGGCCTGTGTGTATGTGTGCACACTTCACAGCATCAACACTGTTGTCTGTCTCAGACCTCACACAGGTTTTAGCTCTTTACCTCATCTTATCAGCAGTTTTTCTCAACGTTGAGTGTTATATAATAATTATAATCAATGACTAGATTGATACATATTAAAAAAGCAACCCGACATTAGTGAATTAAATTGAACTTAAAACGAGGCTTCTGCTTAGCTCACCTGGTTGAGCGTGCGCCCCACGCACAGAGGCTTAGTCCTTGTTGCAGCGGCCGTTGGTTCAGTTCCGACCTGCGGCCCTTTTCTGCACGTCGTCATCTCTCTCTCTCTCTCTCTCTCTCTCTCTCTCTCTGCTTTCCTTATTTAATCTGTCATATAAATAAAGGCAATAAAAAATCCCTAAAGAAAATCTTTAAAATAAACTGAAAAAAATCTCTACATTTGCCAATAATAGTATTTTTTTTATTTAGTCATCCAAAAATATTTAAATTAAATTGCAAAATTCATTTTAAAAATGCTTGTACTTTGAAGTGCCATATGACATATGAGTAAATGAATATTAATATTAAAATTGTTCATCAGTTATTATTATTATTTAATTTTTATTTTTTTAATCCATCATTCACATAACTAAGAAAATATACTAAGTGGCCAAAAGTATGTGGACAACCAAAAGTTACACCAGTATGTGATTTATGTTGACATTTAGATCACTCTTTTTGCTGCTATGCCCCTCTGAAAAGGCTGCCTTAATTTGAACTAAGAGAACCACAACAAAATGTTAAAAAAACATCCCGACACCAAGTACACAAAAGGGCTTTCCACATATTTTTGTCCACATAGTGTCAAATCATTATTTCAATGCATCAATTAAATGCAATTATATGTAGTCTAGTTGAGGTTCAGAGTTCATTCTTGATCTTGGAAACAGTTGACAAGACAATCTCACCTCATGGTCAAATTAGTTTTCATTTCCATTTTCTCCAGAACGGCTCCTGAATGGACCTTGATGTGAAAGTGTTTTGTAAGCTATGTGAAGTATAGTATGTTGAATATGTAATTATCCTAGCACAATTGAGACTCCATATCAACTGGCCACACTTTAGTTTGAAGTTGACCAAAACAAGCACAACAACAAGGATAAAAAAAAAAATACTTATATGATATACTGTATTTCCACTCTAGCCCTTGTTCTCATTTTCTCAGCTCTCTTTCATGTAGCTCTGACTATTTCCACCACTGCTTCCATGTCCCGGTTCTCTTCTTTTTCCTTTCTCCTCTCTGAATACTAAATGCATTACGTAACCATACATTGCTTTGCATCCATGGCATCTCACATGTTCACTTCTCTCTGCAGGGGAGTGACAAGTAGAGCACCACAGGGCCAATGGAGGAGATTTATATCAGCAGTGCCTATTATTCTGGCATAACCCCCACACTGCAAAGACAGAGATAGACAGACAGACAGACTCTGACAGAGACAGATAGTACAAAGATGTTGTAACGTGATGAGAAAAATAAGTGAGCTTGAATGAATAGAATTGTTATTTTTTCCCATTTTTGTTGTCCCAGTTGCCATCCACTATAACACAGCAGTGACTTTCTCTCTCTCTCTATCAACAACACAGGCTGGATAGCATGCAGTGTAATATTTCTATGATAGAAATGTCCGTCACACTCCGTGTTTCCGTATCTTTTATAGAAATGTTCATCACGCCAAGTATGGATGTCAGCTCAACCCTCAAAACTCCGCCACCCTTCAACCCTCCTCCCCCTCCTTTAAAACCCCAGAGGAGGGGGAGTAAAGACGTCTGCTTTCGCTCACCATCAGGGATGTGTGATGTTGTGTGATGTTGAAGCCTTATTTCCGTAAAAATCAATCACTCTGATAGAGCGAGGGAGGGAGGTTGTAAAATGGAAGAAGTGAGGTTGTGTGAGAGTGGGAGTCAAAACAAATTACATTCTCATAGATGTCTTTGAATCGTGTGGACGGCAGACAGACGCACGCTCGCTCTCTCTCGTCGTGAGAGGTGTAGTTGTACTTCCCTTGAAGCGAGCTTCTTTTATGTCTGACTCTCTTTCACTCCCGTAGACTACCTCCTCCCTCCTCTTTCTTTCCTCTTCACTTCTTCTTGCTCTGTAATCTAATCTAATCCACATGACTCACTTTCATCGATTGCACAAATCTAATGTGTCATTTATGTCCTGTAAAGTGTGTCTGTGTTTGCGTTTGTGAGTGCATATACACCAGGGGCAGTTTTGTACTGCCCAGAAGAGTCTCTGTAATGTGGTTTGATGTGAAGTCCCAAGACACTGAGAAAAGATTTATTCTTCACAAGCTCGTCAACAGTTTGACATCTTTGCGTCCTAGGGAATCAATAAGCTTCATAGTAAAAAGACAGGAGAAGGGGACTCTCTTTTTTGGGTTGATCTATATTTAAACAGGTTATACCTTTTGAAATCCAAAAATCTGCATGGAAGACCATACCAAACGAGGCGGAAGCCTACCGTAGATGAAGTTTTAAATAAATAATACAGAGAGGAGAAGGTTCTGGGGACAGACCGACTGAGAGACACAGGCCTAGCATCCAAAAAAACACAAAAAAAACAAACTTAATCACAGCAATGAGAACTCACATGGGTTCATCTCACACAGCTCCAACGAAGGCTTTGAACTCCGGCAGAGAAATGAGTTTCTGAATTTCCAAGCTTTTAAGTAGACACATTTACTCGATGATGATGATATCATAAAGACTGTCTCGCACATCACTGTCAAGGCTTGAGGCAACAAAGGAAAACACTGTACACTAACGTCCATATTTCTGTGTTACATAAATACCTAAATTATTTGGGGAGCAATCCTAAAATAGCATTATAAATCAACATACAGCATTGAGAGAGGCTGTGTATGATGGCTTTTGCAGATGCAAAGGACAGTGTTTCAAAGTAAAATCAAGAACTTTGCAGTTAGAAGCGAGGAAAACATCAAAGTTGAACTGAAATTTGAATTCTCTGTACTTTTTGGGTAAGGAAATGAAACTATAAACAGCTACTGTGCATAATTTTCCGTTTTTCAAAGGAGGATGAGGCCGTTTTTGGACATACAGTATTTGTGGGAACAGCTTCTAAGAGTTGGCCTCTCGAGGGGCATTTCCTATGGATTTGATAACACATAAGGACCAGAGACGTGCTATCGACTTCTGTGGCGCATGTCTTAACGCTGCATAGCCTACAAACATTAATACAAGATGATTGTTCTGCTTTTTCAACAAGCCCACTGTTGTATTTATGACACTGGGGTCTGTTTCAGAAAGCAGGTTTAGTGAAATCTCTGAGTCTCTGAGTTTGTAAACCCTGAGATGAGGGAAACTCTGGGATTTCTGTTTAAGAAAGGGAGGTTAATCAAACCTCAGAGTCAGTTACTATGGTAACTGAGCCTGTGAACCTAATCTGGCCGGGAGCAGGTTTTCTTCAATAAACCTTGAGTTTCTCTCAGTCTCCTCCCTCTGACACAGCACTCTTTCATTTCCTCATTCATTCATTCATTCATTCATTCATTCTGTCTGTATCAGGCACATTTTAGCACAGTTTATTATCTGCATTAATAAATGAACGTGTTGATTTATTAACCATGTTAGGCAGACTATAAAATGTTTTTGTTCCGAACATGGCATTTCTTGTGTCGATGATCCCGTTGATGAAGAAGCTGTAAACAAAAAAAAAAGGTTAGGTTAACCATAGTCCTCATAAATCAACCGAAGTTTAAAATTCCAACACAAAGAAAGCAGAAGGTAATGGACATCCAGCAGAAAACAGGGACATCCGGCGATAATTCCGATAGCACCGGAGCAATCCAGGAAGTAGACTGTCGTAGATGTAAACTAGGATTGCATTGACAATAACTCACAACAGCTCTGACACTGTGTAAAGAGACCGAACAGCAAAATTTGAGGCTGATATTAATGAGATCAAATTGCGCTAGATAAGATGCATTAATCGTTTCATCTAAATTCAGCATTGGAATGGCAGACTATGCCACTACCAATAAAAACCTATATACTTTGAATGGTTATGCATAAAAACACAGACTTTGATGCCACATTTTAACAAATTTTCCTGATTAAGTTCTGGCCAGTAAACAGAAGCTGCCATTATTCTCAGAGGACTTTAGCTTAGAAGGAAACACAGGATGGATATAATGCATGCAAGCATACACGCACGCACACACACTGTAGTATATACTGTATAATACTGTATATTGGTGTTATGGGTCATGTGTCTTCCTGCTTTTCCTTCACCTTCATATTTCTGTTGATGGCTTGCAGCTTTGTTGAGGGCTGCTGTTTTCCAAAGCTCGTTTCCAATAGTGTGACGCCCAACTACACACTAAGACACACTAAGTGAACTGTGCTGTGTGTTACTGTTTCATTGTCCACGTATACACAAATATACTGTTAATGTGTGCTTGTTATTAATGTGCTCATATTTCTGCCTCGCTCACAACCTGCCCAGGAGTGTAACCCATTTCCTAAGTGCTGTTCATCAGTCACATAGGATGGGGTGTGTGTGTGCCTGTTTGTGTGCGTGCTTCCGTGCATGTGTATGTGTGTATTTCTGTTATGTGCTGACAAAAATATGTTAGTTTTTAAGAATAATTCTGATTCAACACAAATAGGGTTTTATTTAGTTTCATTCCACTAATAATAACATTTTACACAAGGTGTTGTTGTCTGGTAACACAGCGGAAAGAAACTGGTCTGTGCATACAGATTTTAAACAAACCTCCAGATTAGCAAAATGTATTGGAATGAGAAATCCAGGGAAAAAGTAAAATTATGATCCAAATAGTTCGTTAACAACAGGAACACAATTTACAACTGATATCCTGGTACAACTTTGACCTGCTGTAGTTTGGTTTTGCTGTCCAATGAGGAATAATTAGTGACATTTTTGGTGTGATCACATAAGGATTTACTTCCAAATAAAGTGAATTCAATAATCTGGCTAAACAGTCTTATTTACAACCTGTCTGATCATCTTCTTGCACAGTTGAACTCTGTTGTAGCAATGTTACAGAGAGAGAGAGATGAGAATACAATACCTCTCTCATGTCTGTACTGCACGTTAAATACAAAGCTAGAGTAAAAAAGAATGTTGCATAGTATACGGAAACACGGGGGAACAGCTAAAGTGTAAAAACAACGAGCTGAAGTTTTACGGGGAGGTATGTGCCGGGCTAATTCTCGCTTGGGAACCCCAAGAGAAATGAACAGCTTAGAAAGCGCTCACCTTAACTAAAGCTGCAAAATCCTCTAATTTTGGTGTTTTGATAAAAGCATTGTGAAGGTTTGAAGACATCTAGATTAATTTCATCAAAGGACACTGGTATTTGTTTTTGGATATTTTTAAATTTGTGTGTGTATGAGCTAAATAAAACAGGAGTGTTAGATAGAAAAACGCACTCCTGTAGGGAGGCTTAGTGCCCTCAGCAGTGTTTGGAAAAAGTGACACACTGCTGTTGTTTGTGTGTATCAGAGTCAGCAAGCCCAGATCTTAACACCAGGTTTTTTCCATATATTTTTTTTTTTTCAGAAATCACAATATATCTTGAAACTACTCTGGCCACAGTGCTTTACGTCACCCTTTCAGTAAAGCAAGGTTAGAGTCCACCACAGTCTCCAACCATATGACAGTTTGTACACTATAAATCTTTGAGTGTGACAAGACTGGAAAGCGAGCCGGAGTGCTGGAATATTGTATGCACAGAGAGCGTGGTGGGGGAAACCAATGAATGATGCAAAATGGAAAAGAGGCCGACAGACTCTTAACAGTTCCTGCTGTGTATATCACGTTAGCTACTACAAGGGTATTTACTACAAAAAGAGGTCAAGTGAAAGTACTGCTACTGTATCCCTTTCTGCTCTCTGATGCCCTGCATTCCCATTCCATCTTCTGGCCCTTCAGACAACATCACTTTACCTCGGTACTAAAAGAGGTCAGGCGGAAATCAGCCATCTCTGCATGTTAACTATACTGTGTGGTCTCCCTGCCTGCTTTGCATCCTCGCTACACCCCCACGTTCTCAGTTCACAACAGTTTGTTTACCCGAGCCTAACCCTTGGTCAGCAAATTGGACATTTCCTGTGCATATGTGTGTTTGTTTGTTTTCGTTGCGTAGCTGGCAGCACTTCCTACCCTTTCTCCGGTGGCCTAACTGGGTAGTTTGTCTCATGCTATGTGGAAGGAAGTCTCACCATCAATTATAGATTCTGCTGACTGGGTGGAAAAGCTTTTGCATTTGCGTACACACCTACAAGCACCAGTGTACCATTTGTGACGTATAGAGCTTAGATGAAGTCAGAACTTCTCGGTTCTGTTCTAGGGAGAAGGAAAGAGAAAGACATTAGCAATAAGACAAATTACTGTGTGTGCGTTTGCGTGTGTGTGTGCGTGTGTGTGTGTGTGTGTGTGTGTGTGCAACAAAAGAGAAAGTTTTAAATAAAGCCCCGTGCTGTTGTTACTGCAGCCTCCTCATTTGAAAAAACGTTACCGTCATTTCACCTATTTATTGCAATCTTGTCTTTTTGGAGATGTGGAGAAGGAAGGGCGCATGCTCATACAGCGACAGGAAGCACATCCGTGTCAGTGTTTGTCTATGTGTTTATACTAATCTCAAATTGAATACAGTGGATCTGGACCGATCAACAAGGTGGAATTGGATAAGATCTATGTTTGTCTATGTCTATGTTTGCAAAACCATGGAGCTTACAGTGTGCTTTATACTGTGTTTGGCATTCCAACTCTCGCACCCAGCTCAGATTCAAAATAGCAGAAAGTTTGTTCTGTGAAGGAGTAAACCGCCGTCAGTTTGTTCCCCTGATCTAACCTTCCGTGCCTTGTCTCATTCACTGATCATAAGAATGATCAGAAAAAACTCTAACAATGCTCCAACACATAAAACAAGGAAGCAGGGCAGAGACGGTAGCGTATTTCAGAGACTACGGAGCTCTCTCATATTCATCTACCATCCATCATCCTCACTAATGCACAATCTATTTGAAACAAACTGGATGAACTTCAAGCCCTCTCTATCGGTTTTATTTTCATTTAACTGTTTTTTTTAACTGATATTGTGTAAAGCACTTTGAATTGCCCTGTTGCTGAAATGTGCTATACAAATAAAGTTGCCTTGCCTTGCCTTGCCTTGCCCATTTTTGGTTTCAACACAAATTCAGAAACACATGTTTGTTGCCGTTTTATTAAAACTTGGCTTTCAGAAAGAGATTCAAATGCGGAAATGTCCGATGTCAGAGAGAGACTGTGCACTAAACACGCTGCTGTGTCTCTACGCCCACACTACCTCCCCTGGGTATTCCACAAGATATTTGTCACCATTGTGTACATTCACTGAGAGCTAATGAGGAAGCCTCGGAGTCTGTACATAAAGTAACCCAGAGGCTGCAATCCATATCTCCGGACGCGGCCATACTTCTGCTAGGTGACTGTATTCATTATTCATTGAAAAAAACTTGAATTTCTGCCAATACGTTACCTGCTCAACTAGGCATAACAAGACTCTTGACATGTGTTATGGTTCTGTCAAAGGAGCATTCAAGTCCCTCCCCCTACTCCCGCTGGACGGGGCTTATCACAATTGTGTGCAGCTCCTACCAGTACTGTATATCGTTCTGCCCTCAGGAGGGGTAATATCATTACAAGACAGATCAGTACTTGGACTGATGATTCTACCCTGAGTTTATAGGGATGTTTTGACTACACAGACTGGGACATGTTTAAGGAATCTTGCAGTGACATTGATGAGCTGACCAATGTCATCAGCAGCTATGTGACCTTCTATTAAGACAGTGTGATTACAAAGGTAATTAAAGCTGCAAGCAGCGTTGGGCCTCGCTCCTCTGCACATGTCGGGTTACTGGCAGATGGCGCTCCTTGCGACCGTGCATTTGCGTGGCATTCAGACAATAAATTGTGTAAATTGTCACCAATGAAAATTCATCAATTCACCAATTCGTTCATCAATAAATGCTCAAAATGGCCGCCACGCCAAGCCTACAGTGTTGGACTAAAAGTTTTTCTTTTAATAAATTTTCATCTTTAAGATGTTGAGATGGTACAGACCAAATGTGTAGTGCATCAGATGAAATCTGTAGGAGGAGTTTGTTGAAGTATAGCACCTTGACTTTTAGGCCTACTTCCTGTTGCCACTAGGGGGCGCTATGATTTTGAGTAAATATCTGCCTTTATATGTCCTCCGGGTTGGACTCGTAAATCCTGAAAGGTTTCGAGCAAATTGGACAATGTACATTCAAGTTACATCCACTTTCTGTTTCAGACTTTAAATTCAAAACGGTGGACATCCTGTTGGGTTTAGTGTATGGCTCCAATGAGCTTTTTGTTTGTCTTGGCACGCTACAAATGTGTACCAATTTTTGTTAGTCTACATTAAATGTACAGCAGGGTCTCTTTTGTAGGGGGCGCTAGCGAGCCATTTTTGTGCGACTATTCCTGAAACCCTTAAAATATGGACATTGTCACCAAAATTGATGCAACCACCAATTTTGGTCAGTATTTGAGTGTTAAGCCCCTCAAAAAGGTGATTCATTTTCCGAAAGGAAAGGAAAGGAAAGGAAAGGAAAGGAAAGGAAAGGAAAGGAAAGGAAAGGAAAGGAAAGGAAAGGAAAGGAAAGGAAAGGAATGGCAGAATTTCTTCAGTTTCAATAGGGCCTTCGCCGCTGTCGGCGCTAAGGCCCTAATTAAAGGCATATCTTTACAGCAAGCAATGGGTGTCAAAATTTCTGAAAACCCTGTTAAATTTAAAAAGAAGAGCATTTTCGAAAGAGCAACCTTACATAGTTGAACAGGCTTAAAAAAGAGATCCGCAGTGAAATAGGTTGTGCTAAGCAGAACTGCAAGGAGAATCTGGAAAGAGAACTTGCTATCAATGGGCTGGGGTCTGCTTGGAATGGTCAAAAAACTAGTGTAGGTTCAGAAAGCAAAGACAAAAATAAAGTGACTCTTGATGGTTCTAATTTTGACAATGAATTGGCACAGCAGTTCTCAGGTTTGATTGCCTTGATTGTAATAGTAACATTGGTAAATTTAAAGAAGAAACTATCCTGTTTGGGACCTATTCCCTTTGAGGTTCTCTCTGTGGCCAAATCTTTTAAACACTCTAAAGCTAGGAAAAGCCCAGGTCCTGATTGTATAAGTAGTCGAGTGCTTTCTACTTGTGCAGAACAATTAGCCCCTGTCTTTCACCATATCTTCCAGCTGTTAACGTACAGATGGTGCCAAAGAGTTGGAAGCAGTCGATAGTCAACCGTGTGGCCAAAATTATCTATCTCAAAGTTCTTAATGATTTCAGGCCTGTGGCCCCGATTTGTCTTGTAAAGAAGTCCTTTGAAAAACCGATAAACAGAGATATCCTTACCAAGACCGCAGATCTACTTGACCCTCTTCAGTTTGCATCTAGAGCTGGCCAGGGGAGTAGATAGTAGAGTAGAACCTTGTTTTAAAACATATTTAAGGAAACAAAAACCATGCCGAGCTGCTATTTGCTGACTTTTTGTCAGCTTTTAACATGATCCAGCCCCATATTCTAATTGATAAACTTATCAATAATTTTAGCTTAGATTTTAACATTGCAGGTTGAACATTGACTTTTTAACATCCAGAACGCAGAGCGTGAGGGTTGATTGATGCACGTCTGGGCAACTGATATCATCCAATGGGTCACTCCCAAGGCTGTGTCCTTTCCCCTCTCCTCTATAGTCTTTATACCGACGATGGCTGTGGTCGGCACGACAACAGGTGGATTTTAAAGTTCGCTGATGACTCAGCCTCCTACATGACAGTGAAAACAGCCATGGTCCTGTAGTCAAATAATTTGCTGTTTGATTGGTGTGCCAATGCATTCCTATACCTAAATGTGCAGAAAACTAAGGACATGTGCAAAGATTTTAAACACCCACCCACTAACCAAAATGGCATTATCAAGGGACAGACTGTAGACTCTGCTGAAACCTAAAAATATCTTGGGACAAGAGTGGATAACAAGTTCAAATTTACTTTCCACTCTGAAGCGAAAAAAGACCCGCAGCACCTGTACTGCCTGAGGAAACTGTCCAAGTTTCATGTGGACAAGTCCCTCATGATTCTGTTCTTCAGATCTTATATTGAATCTGTCCTGACGTTTTCCCTTCTCTGTTGGTTCAGGAATCTTAACATCAAGTCCAAAACTGTAACAAACAGAGTTGTGAAGATGATGAGTAACAAGATATTGGGTGTCCAACGGTGCACATTATCAGACCTGTTCCATGGACAGATAGTGAGAAAAGCTAATGTTATTCCCACCCCTTATTTCCTGAGTTTTTAGTACTGCCCTACACCTGCAGCCATTTCCTTCTTGAAACAGGGGAGTAGTTTTCTTTAAACTCATGGCTACCTAATTTCTTCTTTTTTTTTTTATTTATTTATTTTTTATTCCTTGGTTGGTTATACTGTATATTCTAGTCTGTTTACTATGTGTTGAGGATGTCAGAAACATTGATAAAAGGGGTTGGTGATGTAATGTAATGGATGCTGATGTTGTTGTCGTTGATTATATTGTGTCAACTTTGTAGACTGAAATGCACTTTTCCTATTGGTTACTTTGACGCTGCTATCCCTGCACCTTGTACTGGTATTTATTTGTCCTTGTACTTGTCTGGCTGTGTTCCAGTTGGACTAGAAATTGTATGTATGTATGTGTCTTGTATGTGTTTATACTTGCTGCACACCTAATCGCCCTTTGAGGACACAAATAAAGTTGAAGTTTTTCTACACCATTCAATGCATTTATACTGCATTTTATACCATTTGCACACTGTGTGCACGGGTTCAGTGGTTTAGAAGAAGCAAAACCCACAACAAAACTGGAAGAAGAGGTGCAAAAAAAAGAGGATGCAAAGCAAGGGGAGTGAACGAGGTGTGTAACAATTTCCTGTAAGTGTAAGGCACACTGGGTTTACTTGTAATGAAAGCCATTATACAAATAAAATTGACAGTGACAGTTCATATTTCTGTCTTTAGTCTTTAAAGACACAATTTCCCTTGAGTCAAAGACTGTTGAGGATCACCAGGTTGACAGACTAAAGCCAGTTGAGCGACAAGCTATCAGAATGAATGAGAAGGGCCGAACAGCAGCGGTGGGGCAAGTCACACACACACTATAATGCAAAGTAAT
Organism: Percina caprodes; assembly: GCA_013375575.1. NCBI lineage: Eukaryota > Metazoa > Chordata > Actinopteri > Perciformes > Percidae > Percina > Percina caprodes. The sequence goes on from JABXJD010000026.1 coordinate 852,945, forward strand.
ACAGAAGCCAGAGTCATCAATACCAATAGTTTCATTAGTGTCTAATGTATTATTGTGTAGAGGAGAGCCATGTGTCATGATTTATGAGGTGAATTTGTCATCAAAATGCTTCGGAATACATCTTCCTTACCACCAAATGAATTGCCAAACACTAAACATTTCTTTTTATTAACATGCACATTAACAACAGGGCCGCAAACAATAGAAATGTTACATTTGTGATGTGTATAACAGCAGCAGGAGATGCACGTGTCTAAAATATTGTCTAACATAAGATGGAACAGTGTTATGTTTTTTCAACTTTTGAACATACACGTTCCTTCTTGAGGCTATTTTGCAGTAACACCTGGGGTCCATTTCAGAAAGCAGGTTTAGTGAAAACTCTGAGTTTGTTTCAGAAAGAGAGATAACTTAACCTGAGAGTCAGTTACTATGGTAACTGAGCCTGTGAACCTAACCTGGTCGGCAGCAGGTTTTCTTCAATAAACCTTGAGTTTCTCTCAGTCTCCTCCCTCTGACACAGCGCTCTCTCATTTCCTCATTCATTCATTCAGTCTGTCTGTATCAGGCACATTTGTTATCTGCATGGACAAAAAAACAGCGTTGGTTGAACTGTTTTAGACAGACTATAAAATATTTTTGTTCCGAACATGGCATTTCCTTGTGTCGATGATGATGATATTGACGCCCTGAGTATAGATGCATTTTCATTTACAGATAACTAACTATTTGAGTGGTATTGTTTTTCTTCCCAGTCTATCAGTTATGTAGCCTACATAACTTTATCCATCCTCAAATCACTAACATCACCCATCGTGGACATGCTCTACATCCCAGACGATTATTTCTGTCACATTATGTTTTTTTGCAAACAGCAGTTTTCTTTACAACATTGTTGATGCGTAGCATATTAGTAAAGCCACTGTATAGCTAGGCGCCGTCAGAAGAGTGTGACTTGGTCTGAAACATTTTTTTTAAACGTTAGTGTAGAGTTCCCTGGACAAGAACCAGTAAGAGACATTAAAAAGGAGCTCCACAGTATTGCAGGTGAATGATGTAAACCCTTTGAAATAAAAGAATATGAATAATAATTTTGTTAATGATTGTGCTGAAACCTCAGGATGGGATTAGTAGGCCTAAAACGTTTTCGCCCGCAGGATTGCACCTAAATGAAATAGATTATAGGTTCAAAACCATTTCACCAGTAATAATATACTTATGATTAAATATGATATTTATACAATATTGGAACTTACGCATTTACACTTGCAGCAATTTTCTCCCACGCAAATTCTCTCTCTTTTTAATTTTAATTGTATTTTTTTCTTTTCTTTTGTTATTTAACTTTGTAAGCAGATATAGTGTTTTTTCCCTTTCCTTCCTGTATATGTCATGTAATGTTTTAATTAATCTGATTAAATGTTGTTTTGGACCCCAGGAAGACTAGCTGGTTGTCTAGGCGTCAGCTAAAGGGGATCCTTATAATAAATACAAATACAAAAATAGTGTGGGGCACGCATTTAACTCTGAGTTGATTTAACCAACTCAAATCAGCTGTTCTGGAACCAAAATCTCAGGGTAAATTAACTCAGAGATCAGGGTTAGACTCAGACTTTGTTAAACCTCCTTCCAGAAACAGGCCCGGGCCTGCTCCTGCTGCTTAGTGCCTCCCCTGACGGTTGTGATTGGTTTATAGAAATGCCAATAAACCAGAGCACTGTGTGGAAAATCCAGACCCTCCTCCGCAGCGCTGTGGAGGAATGTCTAATTTAATGACTAATTTAGGACTAAACACCCGCAATACTAATGAAATTCCTCATCCTCAGCTGTACTTTGTGTTTAGTGCGAAGTAGCAATCGTCAGCATGCCAACATGGTAAATGAGACAGTGCACATGGTGAACATTATACAATCATTACATCAGCACAAAGCCGCCAGCGTGGCTTTAGAATCTTTGTCTTGTTCAGACAGCAAGGATTACAGCTAAAAAGCTAGAAAGATGATAGAAGAGAGCATTGGTCAACATCATGGTAATGGAGCAAGTTGTAATGAAGTATAGTACATCATCCTTATCTTAGAATTTACGTAATAAAATCCTTTTTTCTTCTGGAAAGAAAGATAAAAGAGACCCTTATTGAGAGATAAGAATGAGTAACAGAAGCCGGTGGACCAGCAGCCAGCCAGGATGTGACGTCAAGACTTTTGCTCTTTACGAGGACACAAAAAAAGTTCAGAGAAGCTTTGTCCTATTTTAAAAAAACCTTGCTCTCCTTCATGGGTTAGAGGTGATACATCAGCACCTCTCTTCCTTGCAATTCATCTGTAATCAATAAGGAGGGAACATAAGCCAAAAGATGGCTGAGAGGAAGGCCGGACCTTTTGCTCCTTCCCATTCTTTCACCCCCTCCATTAAGTCACATCCTCTCTTACTCTTACAGCTGAGAAAAAGGCTCTCAAAGAGAAGAGGGAGACACTATTCTAGCAAAATCCCCAGACTGAGACCTACAGTGCATCCCTCTCTCTTCCCAGCCTCCTCTTTTTCTCACAGAATTACTGCCTCTTTCTCTCCTTAACGCCTAATACCTCCCCTCTTCCTCACTCTTTGCTCCATCTCGCCATCTCTCTCCCCTCCCCCAAACATCTTTCCTCACCACTCTCTTGCACCCACTTTTTCATCCTCCTTCATCCTCCTCCTCAGCCCTCCACAGCTCGTTGTGAGCCTCTTTCTTTCCCCCGCCTCTCCCTCTCTCTCTCCTGTTTCATCAGACATTAGCTTTTTTCCCCAGGAAGTGTTTTATTTAGAGCAGATTAATTAATTAGATACAGTATCTTAGTAAGGGCCATTCTTAGCCCAGGCCTATCAAGGCCCCAAGGCTTATGGTGTGGCAGAAATTGTGTGTGTACATACATTCCAAAAGCAACAAGCTGAGTGCATTTTTAACATTTGCAGGTGCTTGTTGTGTATCTGAATCAATGTGCGCTAATTGGACTTGTCAAGAAAGGTCTTTTGAGTATAAAAGATGTGTGTGCGTGTGTGCATAGAATTTTGGGTGTATGTGTGCCAGACTGTTATATAAGAAGAAATAACTTCCTCTATCTCATCGTGCTGGTAACAGGGTTGTGTTTGTTGGTACAAACCACTGTTTAATTAGCAAATCTTTTCTAACACTGTCCTCCCATCCCTCTCTATCCCTCTCTCTCCCTTTCCCTCCAGGGACGAGTTCTCACACCAAGTACAGAGCAGCAAGCAATGAGGAAGAAAGAAAAGAGGTGCTTGTCCAATCAGAGATGCAGATGGCCACAGAAGACATGAGTACCAGCCAATCTGGCACCAGGACAACTTCCTCTTGCCAATTAATACACAACAAATCAAATGCGACCCCCCAATTAAACAATTGATACGGTTTAACGAGACACGTATACTGCCAATAAAGTGATACATCCAATGCCTGGCTCATTTCTACTATAATACAGTTCTTAATTCTTCACACAACTGAAACTTCAATTTGTTATACGATTACAAGACAAGCTAAGGAGAACCACATTTTACCTTGCTGTGACTACACTTCAAGCACTACAGACACAAATCTGACAAAAAAGGCAATAGCAAGTCACCACACACTGACATATTACTGTACAAACAAGTTCTCATTCCCTTTCAAATGGCGCTAGCCTGCATGAATAAATGTTAGATGGCAAGCATCTCTGCTCGGCTTTCTCCAATGGATATTGTGACGACATCCCAAATGGCCCGGGGGACAGGACAGGGACGGCAGAGACAAAATGTGACTGGAGGTTCTTCATCAGTGGTCCTGTCCACAGCCAGCTCTTTCCTCTGTTGGCTCGCTCTGCTGTCAATAATGCGGTTGCCAATGGTAACAGCTGACTGCTGGCTTATCGAAGGCGAGAAAGGCTTTGTGTGGCTGGCTATCTGCAGTATGAACCAGCCGCCGTATGAGACCATCCCCTCCCACATTAATAGGTAAGGAAACTTATACAAATATTTGTCAATATTATTTTGCCTCTTAGTCAAACATCTACAGCATTCACATTTCCTTAACAGCACTATTGTGGATCTGAGGCTGAATGAGAACAAGATTCGGTCGGTCCATTTTTCTTCACTCAGTCGCTTTGGCAACCTCACCTATCTGAACCTCACCAAAAACGATATCAGCTATGTGGAAGATGGAGCGTTCTCAGCACAATTCAACCTGCAGGTGAGCAATGTCATAATGTACTTTTATACACATATTTATAGATGCACTTAATGCACATACACACAATGGAGAAAAGTGCATTCATCAAGTATTGTGTTTGGTCAATTTTGAGGGATTTGGGTATGTTACACTTACAGTATGTCTACATTTCAGGGGGAAATATTTTCCCCATTTAGATTCATTTCAGAGTTACAGTGTTGGCTAATGTTATAGTTAATGTTTTATACACAAAAAATTTGATTAGCATAAAATATGACCAATTCTTACAGATTAACTACCTGACATAATGTACTAGTTAAAATTAGCTCCAGTTTAACCAGCTGCAATATTAAAATGCAGTTTAACCATAAATGTATCAGCAGGCTAAAAATCCAATTATGTTTTATATACATACATACATACATATATATATATATATATATATATATATATATATATATATATATATATATATATATATACACACAGTGGCCGATATGGGCAAACGCCCTGCAACTTCAGAAAACACATGCAAATAGACAAAACACAAGCAAATTAAGAAAACAACTTAATTAATTTGACAACACATGTGCAGCATTCAGCAAACGTAACACAACCAACCAACCAAACACAACCAAATACATAAACGCAATGCAAATAAAAAACGCTGCATCCAGATTACACAACGGAAGTTCTCCAGGCCTCTAGAGGGAGCAGCTGGATTTTTGACCCCCACAAGAGAGAGAGAGAGAGAGAGAGAGAGAGAGAGAGAGAGAGAGAGCAGATGAGAGGTTTGTTTGGAAACGGGACCAAAAGTGAAGATAGCAGCAACATAACAAGGTTAGTATTCATTTTAACATTTGTCCCTCCTCTTTCACAGCTTTAGCTGCTCCCTCTAGAGGCCTTGAGAACTTCCGTTGTGTAATCTGGATGCAGCGTTTTTTTGTTGCATTTGTTTTTGTGGTTTGTGTGCGTTTCTTTTTGCATTGTTTTTTATTTGCAGCGCGTTTATGTATTTGGTTGTGTTGTGTGTATATGCAGTGCATTTGCTGAATGCTGCGCATGTGTTATCAAATTAATGAAGTTGTTTTTCTTTTTGCATCGCTTCTTTTTTCGAGCTTTTTGTGCTTTTCTTTTTGCATCGTTTTTTATTTGCATTGCGTTTTACGTATTTGGCGTGTGTTGTCAAATTAATTAAGTTGTTTTCTAAATGTGCTTGTGTTTTGTCTATTTGCATGTGTTTTCTGAAGTTGCAGGGCGTTTGCCCCTGTCGGCCACCGTAATTTGATACCCAGTATTAAATATATATAACATTTCAACATATTTTAATGCATTTAGTAGTTTTCTCAAAGTACGGTATGCATTTTGGTATTGGTACTGAAACATTCTTAAATTCTTCATAATAAATACCTTCACTTTGATTATTCAAGTACATTTTGCTGATAATCATAATCATGAATGACGGACACACACAAAAAAGACTAAACCCGCTCATTATAGCTTTCAGAAAAAGTGTTTTCACCAAACTGAGCTGAACGCAGCCATAATGAGCTGGCATGCTTACACATCAAGCAGCTGCTGGAGCTGGGCCAGGAGGTAAAATGTGAACAAGAAAGATCTTAGTAAATTGAGCACAGCATAGAGGCTTAGATCACCATGTGAAACATGAATTGTACTGAACCGTCGTCTGTTTGTTCTGCATGTTTTCAGCTTGTTGTGTGTGATGCCTGGCGCTCACCGGCTCTTCGGAGATTAGAATAATCCCACTTGTCTTTGTCTCCCCAGGTTCTCCAGATGGGTTTTAACAAGTTGCGGAACCTGACAGAGGGGATGCTGCGAGGTCTGGGCAAGCTGCAGTATCTCTACCTGCAAGCCAACCTCATCGAGACTGTTACACCCAACACCTTCTGGGAATGCCCCAACATAGAGAATATAGACCTTTCCATGAACAGGTATTGAACTGGGCCTGTGTATGTGTATAATGAGAGAGAGAGAAAACATGCCATGGTTGCACTAAAACAATTAGTTGATTAATCAATTAGATAATTGTTAGAAAGAAATTCACAGCAATTTTAATTGTAATTGGTTAATCATTAAAGTCCCTTATCAAGACTTGGTTAGAGGATCTGCTGATTTTTAGCTGTAGAAAATGAAAATGTTATTATATTTGGGGGTTTTCACCTATTAGTTTGGCAAAACAAGCAACTTGAAAATATATGACCATTTTATAGACTACAGAATTTCACAATGTGACTGTTCTATAAACTGCAGCAGTTTTGTTGTTTAATATTGACAAGAGAACGACCGATAAAGGATTTTTAAGGCAGATACCGATATAAATATTTGGTTATTTAAAAATCTGATATGCCGATATATCGGTAGGTATATAATTTTTTTAAATTTCAGAAACGCGTAACAAAACATAACAACAGAATTCCCTAACATTAGTTATTTGTAGTTATTTATGAGTTCTCGTTAAAATAATATGATAATAATAAATTGTTTTATTGTCAAAATGGAGGAACAGTACAGAGAAACATCATGTTCTGATAAATAAAATGTATAAATATACAAACTTAAAGTCTTTTGAACAAAAAACACATTAACCAAAAAAAAATACTCAGTGTTGCCAATGGGGGGACGTTGTAGATTGTCCTCTGGTGGACAAACTATGCAATGCCAATGCTCATAACATGGTTGACAGTTTGGTTTTTAAATATTTATTTATCAGAATCATTTATTGGTCATTCTAAATGATTCTGATGAATGAATATTTAAAAAAAAAAAATCAGCCATTATAAATGCCGATACCGATAGATCGGGAAATGCGTAATATCGGCCGATAATATCAGCCCGTCGATATATATGAGTCGGTCTCTAATACTGACATGATATGAAAGAGGAATTCTACGCAAATACTTTTAAAAAAAAGGCTAAAGGCAATCTGACTCATCTTTCTGGGTTTGTAATTTGTCGTTGGTTGTTGGTGTTTAATGCTAACTATTTCTAGGTAAATTATAGTACGTTTCTCAAACATCAATGGCTTGATGTCATATATCCACAATAAGGGCTGCTCTCTAACTTCACCAGTAAGCAATGTTTTCTGACAAACTGGGAAAGAAACAGATACCATTTTTCTCCCTCACTGATTACTCACCTCAGTAAACGATGATGCAATGCGGCAATACTTTTCTCAGTGGGAATAACTGTCTTGGTTGGAACCGTAACTGGTATTGATCTCTTACCTTAAATATAAAAAGCAACAGCAAAATGGAAGATGTTTAACTGCACTTTGGGGCTTGTGGAAAGGTGTTTCGGGAAATGTTTAAGACCTAAAACTGAATAAGACTGAATAACAAGTGCATTTGAAGGGTTGGCCTGCAGTTGTTACACATCAAAGTCTGTTTACAGGTCTTAAGGAGTATTACTGCATATGTGGAAAGAGAAAGTATAAAGCCTTTTGTGGCTCCGGAGAGAGAGCTGTTCAAAGTCTGATCAAACTCGTAATCTAGGTTTGGAGTGGGAAGATCTGGGGTTGTGTAGTTGAGCGCACCAAACCTCTGTACCACACTCCTCATTTTGCCTTAAGGACACATTAGCAGATACTAGTACATCTCCCAAATCTAAGACTTAACTGCTGGCGACTGAGTTGCATTGTGGGTAATGTAGAAGCCAGGTGTTGACAAGAGAGAAGAATACGACCATCATGAGTATTACAGTATTACAGAAGTGCAATGCTAAATCAGTGTAGCTGTTGATACTGTATTTAGCAGGCTGTCCTCAAGCAAACCGCGGTATGGGTCGATTAGGCAAGCAGCTCATAACGACGCACAATTATGTTTCTTGTTAGTCAGCAATCTCACCAGCTGTAGTCGATATCACAACAACAAATGCACCAAATTCCACGTAAGGAGTTTGTGTCCCGTGTCAAACTAAAAGTAATTTTGAAATTAACAGAGTTTTATGTAGCTAAGTCCGTGAATGACGTTCATGACGCAAGTTACGTCCTCATTTTAGTAGTGTATTAGTGTATTATAGTTTATTCAGTACTACTGTAAGTATTTTTGTTGCTTAAACTTAACTAGTTCCATTTCACAATGTTCACTACGTGTTTAAAACCTGTTACGTTAAATAGAACGGTCATATTATTAACCGCCACCATGCAGCAGTAAATAGAACAGTTGTATATGACGTTTTAGGAGTCTTTGGAAATCGACCTATGATGTTCGTTTAGGTATGAGGATGTGTTGGTATTCAGCCATGTGACTCTATATGAGGCTACATTACATTACGAATCGCTCCATTTTCACTTTGTGCCTTTTCAGGATCCAGGTGCTGGATGGCAGTTTGTTTTCTGGACTCTCTAAGCTGACCACTTGTGAACTTTACACCAACCCCTTCAACTGCTCTTGTGAGCTGCTGGGTTTCCTGCGCTGGCTCTCAGCCTTCCCCAACAGGACCAGTGAGAGGATGGTGTGCGACTCTCCTCAAGGATTCTTCGGCTACAACCTCCTGAGCCAGAACCCCCGCATGCCTGCTCAGCGCACTGCACTGCACGCGCTCAGTCACGTATGCACAGACGACGGCAGTAGCGCGACATCCTTCTATGTTATTAGCCCGCATGATTCCACCACCCCTTCCTCAGATTTTGCCTCTCCCTGTGGATTGGACGATTGTGCTTCAGGGACCCCTCCTGATGATGTAATTAGTTTAAGCCCCATTTTCTCAGACCCCAATCCCATCATGACACTAAAGCAGATGCGACATTCAAGTGCTGTGATTACGGTTCAAATTCCCCATCCATACAGGAAAATGTACATCCTGGTGCTTTATAACAACAGCTTCTTCACAGATATCCAGAATCTGAAAAATCAAAGAGAAGATATTGAGCTCAAGAACTTAAAACCTAACATTGACTACAGGTACTGTGTGGCTTCTATACGAAACTCCCTGCGGTTTAACCACACCTGTCTGACCATCTCCACTGGCCGCCGGGCCGATACTGAGAAGGTAGTCAATCAGTCATCAGCCACCCACTACATTATGACAATTTTGGGTTGTTTGTTTGGCATGTTACTCTTCCTTGGCCTAGTTGTCCACTGTCTGAGGAAGAAGAGGATCATGCAGGAGAAAGAGAGGAAGATGAGCAGGATCCAAAGGACTCTGATAGAGCTCAAGTATGGTGGAGAAGGGGATATAGAGGGAGGTAGTGGAGGATCTGTTTCCCAGAAGCTTGGTGCTGGGGACAGTCTGTCCAGAATGCCCTACCTTCCTCAGGGTGGTGAGATCGATCCATACAAGCTGCAGGAGGTGATAGAAACACCGGTGCACAAGCCTGCTAAACTTAACTACATGGAAGTGAGAGGTTCTGGCATTGAAAGGGAGAGAGAGCGAGAGCGAGAAAGAGAGCGAGAACGAGAAAGAGAGCGAGAGCGAGAGCGAGAAAGAGAAATGTCACCACAAGCAAATCCCCAGGGCTCAGTAGCAGAGATCTCAACCATCGCAAAAGAAGTTGATAAAGTGAATCAGATCATCAACAACTGTATAGATGCGCTTAAATCCGAGTCTACCTCCTTTCAACAGGGGATCAAATCCCCCTCTTCTGCAGGTGGAGGAGCTGTTTCCACTGCTGAGCCACAGCTGGTGCTTCTCTCTGAGCAAGGAGAGAGAGAAAGAGGAAGTGAGTTCCTCTCCCCGGTATACAAAGGAGGAAGAGGAGGGCGAGAAGAGAGGGGGAGAAGCTATCATCATTCTCTGCAGCGACACCACAGCATGGAGGCACCTCCGGCCTCCAAAAGGCCCAGCACCTCCTCTTCTCCTGGCTCTGCCCGGAGCCCTCGCTCATTCCGCTCAGAGGAGGCTACCATTCGTCAGAAACCCGCTATATCGAGAGGACCTCGCCCGGAGAGAGAGGAGAAAGGGAGGCGGAGGAGGAGGAGGAGAGGCCATTCGTACAGTCAACCCAGCAGCTGCGATCTTACGAGCTGAAGCCCAGAGAATCCGCCAGTACAATGAACACCGTCACTCCTATCCCGGCTCCCAGCAGCACCTCCAGGAGATGCAGCACCACCCCCAAATCCTGCAGGAGCTCCACCACCACCCAGGGGGCCGTAAGCCCTCCATGTTAGACCCCCTCACCCTCAACAGGCAGGCCAAGCAGCGGGAACTGGCCTACTCCCAGCTCTCGCCACACTACCCGCTCTCACCCCAGTACCACAACCTCAGCTACTGCTCCAGCCCAGACGAAGACGAGGAGGACGAAGGACTGCTCTGCACCCCGACCCTGGGGCTGTGGGAGAGGTTCAAACTGCACCGGAAGAGGCACCGGCAGGCATCGATGGAAGACGAAGGATACGTGGCAGCCGGACACGCACTGAGACGAAAGGTTCAGTTTGCCAAGGATGAGGATCTTCACGACATACTGGACTACTGGAAAGGTGTGTCCGCCCAGCAGAAGACCTGATCCCACATCTGGAGACCCCAAACAGTTTGAAGATGGAAAATAACAACACTGCACCCATGACAAATTGATACAGATGAGAAAAATGACTTGTAAATACATACAAACACACACACACACACTTACAGGATCTATAGAATCCAACTTCCCACATACATCTATAAACACACACTTTACACAAACCAAGCCTTTGCTTCTGAGAACATGAAGGACCAAACTAATATATTATCTTGAACAACAAAAATCATAACTTATAGAGAGACTGAGTTACTTTTTGTAATGTAACAAACATCATAGCTCAGACTTATGTAGCTATTTGTACTAAGTTTTGAACGAAGAAAAAAATAATCAACATTAAGAGCAGAAACCTTAAATGTTGCCGGGCAACCCATCCTGAACAGCCTGGCCACACTTTTAATCTGCCTTGAGACTGACATTCATCAAACCTGACCACGGCAGATTAGCCTCATCAATTCTTATTACCGCGGTTTGAATACGATTTTGCTTTGCTGGGGAGGTTGTTTTTGCATCGCGCCCTGCGATGCTGCTTCGAAAAAAAAAAGACCTGTTGAAAGATTTACCGTGATTTTGAGATTTAAAACATCAAAATGACAACTAATTCCGGATGGGTCACCAGGCAACAGTAATATTCAACTGTGCTGAGAATGAGTAGGCAGCTCTCACCAGAGAATGAGTATAATGTGCCAAATCAACCAAGCGGGGAATAGAGCCCTACTGTGTACCAACTTCTCCTCGCCACTGTTTTTATATACAGAATTTAAAAAAAAACAAACCTAGAATGATATGTTATTACTATTAATTATTCTTATTACATTACTGGTCTTATTATTATTCCTATGCTCCTCATCATTAATATTCTATTCTTTTAATATGGCATGGCTCTGTCGCGTGACTGTGTTTTGACTGTTTTGAACATCTCCGATGAGAAGGGCACACCAACAGAGACAAACCGTGTGATGGACAAGACATTTGAGTTCTTCTTTTCTACCAAGAGGAATGTGCTCTCTGCAGAGCAAAAAACAAGCCCGTCTTTTCTCTTGGTGAACACCCCCGCCAACCCCCCTCCATCCCCCATCCCCCCCCCTCCCGACTGCTCCACAACCTCCTAAAGATGGAACGCTGTACAGATGAGAGAGAGAAAGTTCTATATTTGCAACAGAGGTGACTGTTTTGTTTGTACTACATAGTTTTGAAATCTTTCAGACTTTTCAGAAGCCAGAATCCCACGTTAGTTACCTACCTGCTCAGTTACAAGGGTACGTTTTTGATTTTGAAATCGAACTAAAAATTCTAATCTTCAAATGAATGTCTTCAATTCCCACAGGGGAAACATATCTGCACTGTTCAAAATCAAAAAACGACTCATAGGAAAAGACCTAAAACTCTCAGCTTCCTTCCCGATACACTGTAGCTCCACTGTGTTTTATCAACAATTCATCTTTTCCCGCTCCTCCCATTTTCCAGGTTTATACTTATTATCTTGTTATCTTTTGGATTCATCTGGTTCCACTGTGGTGCCATTGTGCCAACTTGATAAATCACAGACGTATTTGAAATGATTTTAAATACTATATACAGACCTCTTCTCCTTCACATCTATACACATCAGTTTGCCAAACAGAACAACAATTTGCACAAAACAATCCACCCCATTGGCTCACTGCTCCCCTTCTATCCTCCAATCATTTCTAAGACCAAAGTACTGTGGTAGTAAATTGACCCTTAATGCCCCTGACCCTGTCCTAGCTATATACCCACCATCACCCTTACAGTTACAACTCCAGCACATGCTTACACAACCACACACAGATGAATGTATTTGTTGAGAAGTAATACTGTTTAGCAGCTGGAATTTTCTGTTTATGACGTACAAGCTGTATTCAAACAGTGTCCTCATGTGTCTGATAGAAAACATTTCTCAGATGGCCACTTGTGTTTCAGAATTGGATATAAATAAGTATTTTTCTTTTTTCAGATCAAATCTGACCACTCAGGGCAGATTCTCATGGATGACTTTCATTGAATTAATTGTGTCACCAAATGAAACAAATTGTTTAACCAATTGTCCATAATAATCCCAAAATTGCAACTGCAGACATCTATTGAAATAGCAATGGGGTTTTGCCTTGATATTAGAAGTGCTGTAGTAGAATGTGTGAAGTATCACTAGCGTGTTGAAAAGAGACTTTATGTATATCTGCAGGCTCTAAATACTTGAGGCTGAAAAGAGGAGGAAATACGATGACAAAAAAATACTGCTGTTCATTTTTTACAGAACTGTGCTACAACAACACATGTAAGAGGACTGTAAACCAGGGATGGAGTCAAGGACATTTCAGATTCAGTGGATTTAGAATTTAATAAGCTTGTAGTATTCACAGTATTGACAAACAATTTGTGATTTGAATCGCAGCCAAAACGCTTTCTGAATTGAAACGGAATCGACTCCAACCTTGAAACAACACTGAAAACTACACAATGGAAACAACAGAGCTGGCAAACAATGAAAGGTTTAATGGTGAATGGAAACACTGTATAAAATCTTTTTTTCTCTGCTATAATCAGTTGAGAATGCTCAAGTCATTAAACCCAGTTAAAGCCACAGTCGTGGGTTAGTGAAATCAACACAGCTGTTTGTAGCACTGCAAAAGCACATTCATTGGTGGTTTTTTTCTTTCTTCTCTCTCCTTATACTGCAGCAAACAATCCAACTCTGATCCAAAAGGAAACCGGTGAGCACTGGTTGTTTCTGTATTACACAACCCAGATCGTGGCTTTAACTTAACAACAGCCTTAAAACATTAGATTTTCTTTAATCTTTTTAACAACAACAAAAATTGCTTTGAAAATCAAATGTCCTGGTTTCTTAACTTATACTTTCCTGACTGCAATTTTATAATTGCTTGATTCTTAAGCCTCACTTGAGCATTCTTTGAGTAACAGTAATATCAATGTAGCGATGTATTAAAGTACTGTTTTTTGTTGTTGTTTTTTCCTGTTCCGTTTATGAACAATAATGGCCTGAATTTATCATGTGTCAGAGAGCAGCAGGGCTTGTCTGGAATCAGTCAACAACAAGCTGACGGTCGAGGCGACCTGTCGACAGTGGCCCTAATCAGCGTTGCTATTCTTTGAAGCGTGATGAAGAGAAACTGTATTTTTGAAACAACAATGCCTAGAAAGTGCAAATAAATAGAGGTCCTACTGACAACAGACCGAAATGACAATGGAGCATGATGCAAGGAAATCCTCAGTGGAAGCTTGAGTTACATTCTTCTAGAATCTAGTGAATGACTCAGGAGCGAGAGAGTGAGAGAGAGAACACTCTGCCATAGGATCTCTCAGAGTCTTTCTTTCTTTATTTTCTTGTCAAAACATTAAAATGAGCACAATAAAAATAGCCTTTCTTTCACTGTCTCCCTTCCTGGAGAAACCATACGTACGCCGGAAGTGTCAAACACACCAAGGACGTTGACATTTCAAAAGTTCAACTTTTTGTATGTTGGATTGGTTACTTGTGCTTGAGTAAAAGGGTCATTTTGTACTCAGTTAAAGCTACAAACAGTAGCACATAATCCCACTGCAGTTGATGGAACTAAATTCATTATCAGTGTTGCATTGGAGGCTTGAGATCATGATGCTTAATGATCATGCGTGCCACATCACTAATTGTACCACAATAAAGAAATGTACACAACACATTGTAAAAGCACAATGCAGATCACAAATATTACCAGTATCAGCATAGCAACACATAAATTGATGATAAATATATTAATTACATTGCCACAATGTATGCTGGGAAGCCATCAGACACCCCTTCTCCAAGGGCTCTACATAATGTTGAGGTTATCTCGCACACCTGCGTTGGGTGGCTAAAACACCTGCTTTAGCTGAACCTGGCCTCATTTTAAAAGGAATCCAGTTGAGTTAAACCTGCAGCTGCGTTTTAAACCCCCTGAAAGTTTCGGTTTAGCTGGACCCGTTCTAAAATGCAGCTCAGCTAGTCAGGTGCTGATAAGTCTATCCTTGACGTTACACTTCCGGGATTTCTCCGGTGTTGCAGGAAATTCCGCCGGATGCATGTATTTTCCATTTTCTTACGCTTTCTTTGTGTTAGAGTTTGAAATTAAGTGGATCTATGAGGTCTACTGCTGACTGCTCCTCAGATCTCTGTAGGGTAAATTGAGACAGCCAGCTCTGTCCAATCAGAGTTTTCTCTCACATCACTATTTTGCAACGGCTCTGTGCAAAGCTTAGCGCCGCTCATGACGATTCTTATTGGTTTTAAAGAAATGCAAATAAACCAGAGCATGTTTTCCTCCCATCCCTGAATGTTATGTAGAGCAGACACTCCTTCAGCACCCTGAGGGACTGGCAAAGCAAGACTGGGTGCTGAGTGACAGAGCAACAGCCCTGCAGGTTAACTCTGTGGTTTCACACAGTCATACAGAGATCAATAAATATTGCTTATACATATGTCAAGTAGCCAATTAGTAGTTTCATAACATCACACAACATGAAGACATCAGAATAATTACCAATTCAAATTGGTTAATCCATGACTGACTGATATCTTTGAACAGATTTTGGCTTGTAAAATATAATCCTGTTAAATGAATTTAAAACCCATTTAAAAAAGAAAACACACTTTTTATCTCCCGGTCCAAACTGTGTAAACGTAAAGATGGGCCAAATATGCTGAAGGAAAACTTGGAAGAACATGGAAACTGACAAACCCAATACCCTCAGTCAAAAATACTGTTTCAAGAAAGACTAAGTAATATTATGTATTGGCAGAGTGGATGAAAGGCCCTATCTGGAGCGTGTCCTAGATGAGATGAATTCAGATTCTTACATTGCTGAATTTTAATTTGACAGCAGCATGTGAATGAACCAAGTGAACCATCTAATGAGGAGTGTACAGTACATACTCGGAAAATGTGGTGTTTAATTTGCCGAGAAACTTTGAAAATTAGAGACAATCACAGTGGACCACACAACGTTTGACAATACTTTTTTTGATGTAACCTACTTTTTGGGGCAATTTCGGGGTGTTTTGTACCAAAGAAATGTTTGACGTGGTTAGAGTTTTAACTGTTAGCAGCTTAAACATCAGCAACTGAAATCTAGGCTTCACATTGCGAAACAAAGCCTGGGTTACACACTGGGTGTGTGAGGGAGAAGACACAATTGAGTTGCATTTTGGGAAAAGTAAGATTGAGGTTTTTTTTTTTGATTGCTAAACAACAGTCGGCACAACTGAAGCCACATGTGCAAAACTCTAACTACAGTCTGCACTACCAACAGTCACCTGAACTAAACAGTTCACATCTTCTTCAAAACTCATTCAAAGCAGCACACATCTCAAAACAGACTCAGTGCAGCCAGACACTATGAACAACCTCACTGAGATAACACACACTGTCACTTAGAACACACTAAGTCAATACACTAGCATCAAACACCAATACAGAAAATACTAACTTTCTCATCTTTACAGTTTGTACAGTTTGAGTGACTTTACACTACTCAATCATTTCTTTAAAGAAAATATATAGATTTTATGTAAGGTAAACAAGACAGAACAAAAATCAGCAGTTTGCTTCAATATAGTAGTTTGTCTCTAGTAATTTATGGAATTACTGGAAAAAAAAACTAAAGTTACATTACAGTAACAAAGAATAGTGTGTCTAATCCTGCTTCTCTCCAGCATCATGCAGCAAGTTTTCTTCATCACATTGGATGTCTGCATCTCTAAATACTAATGAATGTGGTGTTTCCATTGCTTTCACCTCCATTACTTTCTGAAAAACAGTAAGAACGCAGTTTTACTATAGTAATGTAACCTCAGACATCTGACCTGGGCATATTGGAATCTTATCAAAAACGGTACAGTCTATAATTGTTTGTAATTCTCATTTGGTGTTTGTATACAAAAAAAAAAACTGTATATGTTCACTAACTAGTCTAAAACAAGACACCTGCTTAGGTTTTCAGCTTTTGAATGTGTGGTTACCAGTTTTGACAGCAGTGTGTTAGCATTTGAACAAAGGGCTGTAAATCCTGTGGTTGTGGTTAAAGTCATGGGATAAGTGTGTAGAGATTTAAAAACTGTGTTCAAGCAATGAAAAACAAACTAGAGTTTGGTAGACATGGACTGCTGCTGTGCAGACTGTAGTCTGAGTTTTGCACATGTGACTCCAGTTGTGCCCACTGTTGTTTAACAATCAAAAAAACTGTAAATACTCATTATCTAACGGTATAGTTTGATATTTTGGGAAATAACCTCATTTTCTTTCTTGGCGACGGTTACAGTAGAAGATCAGTGCCGCACTTCTGACTTTAGTCAGGAGTTAGTGCCAAGAGGCCATTATCTCAGCTGGGTATAAATATTGGAAGCAAGCCACCGGTGGAGACTCTAGGAAGTCACTGCACCGAGCTGTTCCTAAGAAATAGTTGCTCCTCCATAGTTGTTACTCTCCATAAAACCTCATATTGAATTTTTTAAATTTCTGTTTTAAACAATCAACATGGAAAATGTTGATTAGTGAGCTTTGGTAAATGGTAAATCCAGCCGACACGCCCTCTGTGGTAGAGGCAGAGCTAGAGGATGATGGGGGATTGTCGTCAATTTCCCTGGTGGAAGTCGCTGAGGTAGTCAAACAACTCCACAGCGGCAAAGCCCCAGGGATTGATGAGATCCGTCCAGAAATGCTGAAAGCTCTGGGTGTGGAGGGGATGTCTTGGTTGACACGCCTCTTCAACATTGCGTGGAAGTCTGGGACGGTGCCTAAGGAGTGGCAGACCGGGGTGGTGGTTCCCCTATTCAAAAGGGGACCAGAGGGTGTGTGCCAATTACAGGGGTATCACACTTCTCAGCCTCCTGGTAAAGTCTACTCCAAGGTGCTGGAAAGGAGGTTCGGCCGATAGTCGAACCTCGGATTGAAGAGGAACAATGTGGATTCCGTCCTGGCCGTGGAACAACGGATCAGATCTTCACTCTCGCAAGGATCTTGGAGGGCCTGGGAGTTTGCCCAACCAGTCTACATGTGTTTTGTGGATCTGGAGAAGGCGTATGACCGGTCCCCGGGAGAAATTGTGGGAGGTGCTGCGAGTATGGGGTGAGGGTCCCTTCAGGGCCATCCAATCTCTGTATGACCAAAGCGAGAGCTGTGTCCGGGTTCTCGGCAGTAAGTCGGACTCGTTCCAGGTGAGGTTGGCCTCCGCCAGGGCTGCTTTGTCACCAATCCTGTTCGTAATATTTATGGACAGGATATCGAGGCGTAGTCGGGCGGGAGGTTGCAGTTCGGTGGGCTCGGATCTCATCGCTGCTTTGCAGATGATGTGGTCTTGATGGCGTCATCGGCCTGTGACCTCCAGCACTCACTGGATCGGTTCGCAGCCGAGTGTGAAGCGGCTGGGATGAGGATCAGCACCTCTAAATCTGAGGCCATGGTTCTCAGCAGGAAACCGATGGAGTGCTTTCTTCGGGTAGGAGTGAGTCCTTACCCCAAGTGAAGGAGTTTAAGTACCTTGGGGTCTTGTTCGCAAGTGAGGGACCATGGAGCGTGAGATTGGTTGGAGAATCGGAGCAGCTGGTGCGGTATTACATTCAGTTTATCGCACCGTTGTAATTTAAAAGAGAGCTGAGCCAGAAGGCAAAGCTCTCGATCTACGGGCAATTTTCGTTCCTACCTCACCTATGGTCATGAAGGCTGGGTCATGACCGAAAGAACGAGGTCCAGGGTACAAGCGGCCGAAATGGGTTTCCTCAGGAGGGTGGCTGGCGTCTCCCTTAGAGATAGGGTGAGAAGCTCAGTCATCCGAGAGGAGCTCGAGTAGAGCCGCTGCTCCTTCGCGTCGAAAGGAGCCAGTTGAGGTGGTTCGGGCATCTGGTAAGGATGCCTCCAGGCGCCTCCTAGAGAGGTGTTCCAGGCACGTCCAGCTGGGAGGAGGCCTCGGGAAGACCCAGGACTAGGTGGAGAGATTATATCTCCAACCTGGCCTGGGAACGCCGGGATCCCCAGTCGGAGCTGGTTGATGTGGCTCGGGAAAGGGAAGTTTGGGGTCCCCTACTGGAGCTGCTGCCCCCGCGACCCGATACCGGATAAGCGGATGAAGATGGATGGATGGATGGTAAATGGTAAGTGTTTGTTTTAACTCTGGACAGAAGCAGGCTAGCTCTATCCTCCTGCTTGAAGCAGAGGGAACTCATTCCACTTCACAGACTTGAGGAATGAGAAATACGTGGAAAGGCATTATGTAATTAGGATACCAAAAAAATAAAAGGTAACTGTATTCCACAACAAAATAACACAATAGCACTCTGGTCTTGAGTGAAACAATTGGTAAGAGTTGTCAATTCATTATCATAGCCTCTAACATTACTGAAGAAAATGCTTTTACTGGGTGAAAATGTTGCCATTACTTTGTATTTAAAGAATAAAAATAAGGGTGGGTGGGTGCAACATAGCAGTCCTGTGCAGGCTATGACCATATTTGGTATAGAGGCAATCAAAAAAAGTCACAGAAAGTAATCAAGTTACGTTACATTAATACTAAATTTTTTTTAACCAGGTAATTAGTAATTGTATTTGAATCTATTTTTTTTTCTTAAATGACCTCAGTGACCCTGCCATTTCATTGTAGATATTTTCTACACCCACTCTCACTCCCACTGCACATGTGGGCAACGACACAGACCTGCAGTACAGTAAGCCTGGACCTGGGGCTTATCTTTCCAGGTGAAATAACCCCTTAGATTCATGACGGGGATGTAATTCATGTGCAGGAGCACAATCCTATTCCATCCTGAACTGACTGTGAAAATTGCAACTTCAGTACACCACTATTATTCCTTATCTTTAAACTGCTGCAGTACAAGTGGCTTAGGGCTCCGACAGCGGGCGACTTCTGTCAAGACGAGATGTCCTAACAGGGTTTTTCTTTTTTTAATTCTTACATCTCCTATCTATCCATTGCCATTTTAACCCTTGTCTGGTGTTTGGGTCTGTGGGAACTGTTTTCAATGTTCGCTAAAAGAAAGGATTCATAATTTATTATTTCTTCTAACTCAAACTCATTGGCCTTGGCTCATTTTCTGTGAAGAATATAAAAAAATAACTTATTTTCAATGCACACACACACACACACACACACACACACACACACACACACACACACCTATACATATGAGGTGTTTGGGTCTACTGGACCCCAATGTATTTAAATGGAGGTGCTAAGAAACTACGCTGTCTTTCTGCATCTGATATTAACACACAAAGTTACAAAATTCTTACATTTCAAGCTGTTTCATCTGTTCTGATTAAGTTCTACATATAAGCACCAATAATGATCAAAAATCTTGTTTCTATTTTTTCTCCCATTTTTCTAATTGAATTTCCTTGTTTTCTCCAAAAAAACTAAATGATCATTTGATCATAAATGTGATCTCACAGGGGTAAATGGCAAATATGAACCATAAATGATGTATATGTCATTGGTAATTGAGCTAAAGTATACATCTGTTAAGTATTTTTAGATAAACTGTTACGGCTGTATTGATTTAAAAGCCTAATAATGTGTTAGGTCCACCAGACCCGAGAACATTGGCCGTGTAACAAAAATATGAACACCACACAGGGGTTAACCCAGGGCAGGTGAGTTTGGTATGTTTCCACGGTTACAACATATTTTTCCCATTTTTCTCCCATTATGACACTTCAGATCTCTCGCTCACTTTCAAGCTTACGTTGACAGGACAGAACAGGACAGGAAAACACTGTTTATATAGAGATAATAGTTTAATTTAAAACTTTTCAAAAATCTCATTCTGTTGTTGAACTTTTAGAATTAGACGTGGTATTCACAGAAATGCACATAACACAGTCATGACGTCGGGCGGCTTATTAAAGAGACCTCCCGGGCCAGCAAAATGAGTTTTCAGTGCTGTATCCGGTGGGGCGAGTGAAAAGGGCAGCAAAACAAATCCTGGTACTACTGCTGCTGCTCACAGTGGTAGAGAACCTACATTAAGTCTAGTTTTGAAGAGCGGTTGTTAAAAGCTGCCCTTTTTAGATGCAGTCTCATCAAAGCAGTCTGACGCAGAGCGGAGAAGGAGCCTCCAGCTTGCCCCAGTGTCAGAGTCTGGAACACAAGCAGTTGTCAGCCTCATCATAGCCAGAGCTGCAGTGACCAAAATATCAGTCTTTGTGTGTGTGTGTGTGTGTGTGTGTGTGTGTATATGCCTGTCTCTCCCTCATCACTTTATAGCCATCCACGCTGATGCCTGCCCGAGTACAAAAAGCCTCCCCAGGCACAATAAGTCCCCCTGCTTCATTCCACACATGGCATTTATAGTGACACCTCAGGCAGGGATGGAGGCTAAAGAGATATGAGGACAGAAAGAGAAGGGGGGGGGGGGAAGAAGAGGCAGGAAATGGAATTAAGAATTGGGGGCAAAGGAAGATAAAAGAGGACAGAAAAGACAGGGTGCTTTGCTCATTTTCAGTGTTTTGATTTCTTTCAGAGCCTTTTGGGGTTGTCTTTGTGAAATAACCTTTTAAAAATGGGAACTGGGCTTGCCCTCTCTCTCAAAGATCGGGGCCAATGTGGGTTAGACGGTAGAAGGAGGCGGCTTGATGAAGAATGATGTTAAGAGTCTTTAGGGAAACATTTTCAGAACTGTATTACTACATATTAAAATCAACCCGCTAGAGGGAGGGCTCTACGTCTCACTATACACACACACGCACGCACGCTTGCACGCACACACGCACGATACGCCAAGCAGCATTAATAAGGTACACTATAAGTGAGAGAACACAGTGGAAAGGTCGAGGCTGGCTGAGAGGCGAGGAACATGATTTATGAGTTATTAGGTCAGCAGCTACGCTGGTTATCTTTGCTTTGACCTGGTGAACGTGTCTAACCATCTCCTGTTTAAATATCTTATAAGGCGCCAATCATCCAGGAGATATAATCTCAAAGTGGAGCAGTAGCATTTCAAGTCTCAATTCTTTTTAAAAACAAGACTAATTGCATTTAGTTTTTTTTTAAAACAAGGACACCGACTGAACAAGGAACACTGGAGTCCTGGAGATGGTTGACCCTGAAACTCGGCTGCTTTCAAGAGTGTGATGAGCGTGGTGAATGTGATGCAGAAAAACAAGGGCCAGGATGAGAGCCATGAACAAAATTGCACTTATTAAGACGAATGAGCAGAGAATGAGACGTAGAGGATGGACAAAGTGTGAGGAAGGCTAAATGACAGATATTTGGTCGTTCAAGCCTTCCTCAAACTATCTCACCATCCTAAATCACCACACAAGGTGACACTGAAACTTGCTCAAAATATACAAACACACGCCAGCATGCATTCCTGGACACACAGTCCCAGATTGACGGAGGCTAAGATAGAAGATCAAGGCAGTGCAAATTAAAAGTGTTCTAATTAGCCAAACTGTCACTCTCCAGCTCTGGCAGCCATATTGGAGTCTGCCTGGAGACCTGCCTGCCTGCACATTTCCACTGGCCCTCTGAACAGCCATATATACTGTATGGGAGTGAAGATAAGAGGCAGCGGCTGTTGAGAATTCCATTTGCCAGACGTTAAGCACTGAAACAGCTCTAAAATGTTATAATGAATGAACAGAGATGTGTTAATGAAGCTGTTCTGCAAAGGCCAATCATCCGAGGAATAAACTTTGCCCTGTTACGGCTCTGTCCAAATTTGTTCTTTTGGTCCAGCACCAATTCTGAGTGAATCATCACACCATTAGCCTTGGCTATTTGTTATGCCAGAGGATGATCATGACGTAACCCCTGCTAATGGCCGAACATACCCCAAAATTTCAAATGAGGCCACATTTTACTTTTATTTATTTATTTATGAGTGCATTTTGAAAGGACTTATCAGGGCGTTCGCACGTTTTGGCCCATAAACAACCATCTCAATATTAATCTGACCATGAGCTGCGTAAAGTCACTATGTGTCGATTTTCTTTTGTCATTAAAGCATCTTAAATATTGTTATATTTTATTTGTTGAAAATTTGAGACAATTCCAATAAAAACTTGACCAATCTGTACTTTTACTGCACATTTCCGACCTTCCAGGGAGCCTCTCAAAATAAGTTTATGTCATTAAAAATGTGTGGTTAAATTTGGTAATACATCACAACAAACAGGTCCTTTGCTTTCGGTTTTGTCAGTTATGTTATTTTTATGAGGAACAGAGCACAGAGTGTGTTGAAAGCACTCCCTTTTGGTGCTTTCAAGTACACACTGACAATTGACATTTTAGAGGTGGCAACAGAATAGCAATGTAGTTAATGTAAGAAATGGGGGGAAAAATCCCAATGTGTATTACAAATTGTGTTTGTTTGCTGTTATTTTCTGACAATATACAGTAGCACGAGCAATGTTTTTTGATAGTCGATTATTAAAAGTTAGATGTCAGAACTTGGTTGAAGTCTTTGCCCAGAGCTGCAATACAAAATGACAATAGCATAAACAGACAAACAAACAAAGTGTTCAATGTAATGGATTGCCAATTTCAAGCTTTATGTCTCAGCGAACTCACTGTATTCTAAGGAAGGTAGAACACAATGGATGCTTGGAGGGTAGAAAATCAATTCTTAATCAATCTTAAAAAAATTTGCTTTGGAAAATGGTCTATATCTATCTATGGTCTATCTTGCACCCGGCGCAGCGCAAAGCCCTCAGTGTCTGCTAGTTTAAGACCAATGCAGATGTTAATTTCCCGTCATGCGTTTAAATAGCAAATGCACCTGTGCCCATCTTTGCGCCCATGGGTGTGCTGGTCTTACAGGGAGGTGTGCTCAGGTGAATTATTGTATCTTGAGGCAGCGAGAAGTGATCGCGCCATTGACCAACAAAAACCTGGGCTAAAGTCAGTAACGCAGCATTTCATTATTTTCACATCAAATTAGTAAAATTCGCCCAGGCTTATGCACAGCGCACTCACACTATGCTTGATACACACACACACACGGAAGCGCAACAGCACACAAACATGCAAAAGATTACCAATAAAAATATTGAGGGTGGCAGAAGCTCTGTCAGTATGAAGTTAGTTTGGGAACCAGAGGGTCACTGGTTCAAGTACCCATACAGACTAAAGTATGGTGGTGGACTGGTAGCTGGAGAGGTGCCAGTTCACCTCCTGGGCACTGCCAAGGTGCTCTTGAGCAAGGCACTGAACCCCCAACTGCTCGAGGCACCTTTCTATAGGCAGCCCCCTCACTCACTCTGACATCTCTCCCTTAGTGCATGCATAGGTATTGAGCATGTGTGTGTAATTCAGGCCTATGTGTAATAACAACAGAGTGAATACATTGTAATTTCCCCTTGAGGGATTAATAAAGTATACATTAATACATTATTATTATAATTATATTATAGTGCAAATCCGCCATCATTATAGCAATGCGCCAAGGTACAAAAGGGAAAAAGCTCATATAGCTAAGAGTTAAAAGCTTCCCTGCTATTGCACCAAACATTACGACATACTTTCTCACACACATCTTTCCCAGTATCATGCTGATTCTAGTCTAAGGGGAACCCAAGGAAAAGAAACTCAAATCTGAACTAAAGCATGACAGCTGCTCTCACTGTCTCTGTTGGGACATTAAAGAGAGAGAGAACGAGAAAGTGGAGGGAAAGGTTAGAGAAAGACTCACCTCAGAGAAAAAGAAGCCAAGCTTCCTGTGCGAGAGGAACACAAAGATGGAGAATTTAGTGAGAAAGGTATAAACTGGAAGAAAGGAAGGATGAGAGATGAAAAAGACTTGACAGGTCCTGTCTCTTTCTGTCCCATGTTTCCAAGACTTGCTTGAAGAATGCTGCCTTAAAGTTTTTTGCAGCACATTTCTTAAACACCCCTTTCACAATAATTGTTTACTGCTGGGTGAGGATTGGTGTGTTTGTGTGTGTGTGTGTGTGTGTGAAATCTGGTGTATGCTGCAGTTAATAAAGCTCAGCTTTGGCATTTTCAACATCAGCCTACCACTTCATTTATAGTTAATGAGATATCAGGGGATGTACTAATTGTTTTCGACTGAGATGATGGGCTGATGAAATAAAGATAAAGGAATGAATAAAAGAGTAGAAAGAAGTGGGAAGAGCAACCGGAAAAGTACTGCTAACTCATAACTCATGTCAACGTTCTCAATGCTAGAGTAGAGCCCCTGGTGATACTTGAGCAAATTTTCATGTTGTGTCGAGCCTTCTTTGTGTTAGGGGTTAAAAATAGTGATTTTGATGCTATCATAGTCGTTACCCTAGCACTCCCATTCAAAAGACCATCAGACCAAAAACAAAAATACGGTCAATCTTAAAAGTGGCCATCCTAATTATGCTTATAAACGAAAGTTTGACTCTGGTACATTCACAAAAAGACCCTAGGTTGCATTTTGGCGAGTTATGCTTTAACGTCATCTAGACTCACGTGTGTTGCTTTTGCATCGTCGCACTCATCGTCTGCACATTGTTGCACAGCGCTGCTGTTGTCATGTTGATCATGAGGTTGCAGTCCAAAATACATTTACTTTAAAGTTTGAAATTAAACACTTATTGGTCTCTATTGGCAAAGGAAAACTATAGGTTTTCTTCTTTGAGCTCTGTTTTTGTTAAGGGTCTTTGTTGAGCTTTTTAAAACAAGGCTGTATGGAGGCCTACACATGCCGGAAGTTATTTCTATTTCACTTCTTAGTTTAAAAAAAAAAATCAAATAGAAAACACTAATGAATAGAAACAAATGTTATAATACAAAGATGTTGAAAAAATCCTTATACAGGTTTGACTGTATGAACCAAGAAGTCTTTAAATTCCATTTAGACGGACTGCCAAGTTACACCTAGTAACACAGCAAACAGGTTCACACAACAACAAGGTGACAATTGGTATAAAATCTAGTGCTACAGTCTCCATATGTTGTTGCAAAATTAATATTCTTCCAAGTCAAGTCAGTCAAATATGCTTTATTGATTACATTTGCATTTCAACAGTAAAGACGTACAGTCATTTTAATTGGATGTGGACAATAGCGATAAAGCCACAGAACATCACACACTGCCTTAAAGAGAACATTGTATACTACAGTGCCGTATGTATTACACAGCCCTAAATATTACCTCTAGGTGAGAGCTGCTGGGTGTGGAGGAGATGTGCTGTGTTGTGAAAATGAATGCAAAAAAAGAAAAAAACCAAGGACAGTTTGTGGCATGTACTGTACAGGAGAATATGTTTTCTCATGAGACATATGGCTGCACCAGCTGGAGTCCTCATTTTGTTGCAGTGATAAGTGGCTTTATTCTTAGCTTGCTTCCTTTTGTTTCTCAGTTTTATTGGATTGTTTCCTTGCTTCCTCTTCATCCCATGTTAATTTCTGCCATTTCTCTTTATTGCTGCCTAGAAATTGGCCTTGTGTTATCTTGTGTTCGTCCTCGCACCAACACACACACCAACACAGGCATGATCGTTAACCAAATTCGTAACATGAGGAGCTCATAGGTCATTCAAATTAAATTCCTATCCAAAGATTTCTTTCTGCATTAAAAGGTTAAAACAAGGTTCTGCTACTATTAATTATGTGTATGAAGCATTTCAGGAGAGGAAACAAAAATATGCATACGGTTTAAAAACCTGTGATAAAAAATAAATAAAAAGGCTTTCCGTAATCAGGCTGATACTTTAAAAAATAAAAAAGATGAAAAAATGAGAACTCACATGTTCCATTCCAATCAATTCAAACGCAACCCACATGATCTAGTCTTAAAGTAACATTACATTGTAAAAATGATGTGTTTCTGTGTTCTTGCAGTAATGTTGCTGTAAAGCAGTTGCATTTTTTAAAAAGGCAGAAGGTAAAGATGTTTGCTATCTATAATGACTTCCACAAATACTTCTCCTCCCCTAAACCCAATTCAACACATAATTACAAATTCTAATTATAATTCAATAATAATTAAAAACAAACAATTCATACATATGACATGACTAAATTAGATTTTTATTAACACTAAATCCAAAATCAAATTTGAATACATCCCAGGACTTGAATGAAAAAAAAAAAAAAAAAAAAATAGAATCCACCGATCTTGTATTTAAATTGGATCGGAGTGGACTAGCGGTTACCACAAAACATTGGTGTAAAACATAGTACATAAATCCCCAAGAGACAGGAGACAAAAAGAAGAAGGATAAAAAGTCAATAAAGATTCAGTCTTGGTAAAGACCACGGAACACGCATCTAGTACAGATCCAGAGAACCACATCCACCTTTCTCCACACTGTGTATTTAACTTAACGCCCACTGTAAAAAAACATGCTCCAAAATCCAAAGTGTAGTGGTTTTTGTGTGGCATTTTAATAACAACTTCATCCTGTTAAAAAAGGGTATTTCTCAAAGTTTCATTGATGAAATATTGCTTTCTTAGCTTTTTTGAATACAAGATACAAGAAATATTTCATCAAACAGCGTTAATCTTCCACAACACCGCACACAGAGAACTCGGTGAATATCATATGAGACAGAAAAAAGCAAGACAGAGAGCAAAAAAAAAAAAAAGGAAATTGAAAAGAAAACTAATCCCTAATGTAATGTATCAGCTGTATGATAGAGCTGGTGTCAAGTTACTTCAGATCACGGTTTGTCGGCTAAAGAGGTCGAGGGTCACAGCAGAGAGGAATGCTGGGATGCTCATCTGGTGATGTAGATGAAGGGCCACCATCTCTCCCAAAGTTTTTGAAAACTCTGTCTCCATGAGCTGCATGCTTCCATTGGAGCCCTGCACACACACGCACACACACACACAAATACAAAACACAATATCAAATAATAAGTTTAATATGGGTTTTCCACTACTTCCATCTCCAGAGAAAAACTTTCAAAGTGAAGCAAGATCACTTAAAGCTGTTATTGTCTACAGGGAATTGTCGTGTGTGTGTCTGTGTGTGTATATGTGTGTGTATGTGTGTGCGCGTGTGCTGCATTCACAGCAGGGTGAAGGTGTCTAAATCTGTGTGGATTAATTAAAAGGAATGAGGAGCAGCTCGGGGCAATGAAGTGAAGGAGAAAGGGATGAGAAAAAGGAGGGATAAAGTAATTAAAGCAACGCAGGGATGGAGGAAGGTAGCAAAGAGCTAGATCCCATGACATGCAGGGAAGATATTGAGACATTTGAGAAATGTCCTGTGTCAATGTGTGTACAAATCATGAGTATCACGAGAAGGCTTATAAAACAGATGGCGAAGGGAAACACTCAGCAAATACATTAAATAAGAACCTAAAGTCCACAGGTCAAAAAGAAGAAAAGAACAGGAGAAGGTTCACAGAGGAAGATGTGGCATTACATTTTTTTTCCCACATGGACACTTTCTTTACTGAAGGTCCAGCTCAATAAATGTTGACCCACCAAATATGATTCAGAGCTAAAAACTTTCAAAATAAATGTGATTTAAAAAAAAAAAAAAAAGAATAAGCCTACTTGAGCTCAACATTTGTATTTGCAAACTGAACAGACTTTAGCAATAGGACATTGGAAAGTAGTGTAGCTGATGCAAAGAAATAAATAAAAAAAAAAGTAAATCCTACTTGATAAACCAATTAGTGTGCTTCCTCACACACAACAGGCTGAGGTGAAGTCAGCGGTTCACTTTTGTGTGAACAGCGACAAATCTCCTAGGGGTGAGAGGAGAGGATAACTGAACTAATGACATTTGCTAGCTGACTGCACATTGCTAAACCGAGGCTAAACACTGTATGGAAAGTGCTTGGGAGACAGACAGAATGACTTGCTGTTTCAATGTTGTCATTTAACCAAATACACAAAAATGCACCAATATTATCTTATAGTCAACTGACTACAACTAGCAAGCTGCTAAAACAAGTTTTTTGGTTGTTTTTTTTTTAGCAGTGAAAGTTTTGTTTTCATCTTCACTGAATGTGAACGACTGAATGTGGTACATCTGGTTAAATCCCCAATAAATGGCACTCACTGAGTAATTTAAAATTACTTCCACTTTTTTTTAAGTTTACTTCTCCCATCCCAAAGTATAAGCCAATTCAGCATTCACTCTGAGGAGGACAATGCCAGCACTATCAAAAAATATACACATAAAATCAACGACATCAACTTCTAGAGGTGTAGAGGATTTGTATGGGGAGGTTTGTATGTTTCCATATAAGTGAAGGGGCCGTGTTCAAGCTATTATCTTAGTATAAGTTGTTCTTTTATCATAAGTCGTATGACCCTAGTGCATGGACTCTTCTTCAGTATTTCTTGGCAATTGCCCCTTTATGATAGTATACAGTCAAGTGGCTGGAGAAAGGAAATTAGGGAGAAAGGGAAGATGACATGCAACACAAGTCTCCAAGCAGGATTCGTTGCGGTTGTGTGGTAAGCACCTTAGACTACTAGGCCACCATGACACACGACCACAGTGGTATTGGTAATTTGCTCATTATCAATAAGTTCTCAAGCGTAAACATTTTCATTGCAAAGAAGTTGCTTCCTCTGAGTTACAGTGGGTAGACAGTGAAGTGGTAATTTGGGCTGGGTGATATGGAGAAAATCAAATATCATGATGTTTTTGACGATATTGTAGTGTTGACTATTCGTGCTTTCACAAAACATTTACACAATTTTTGATAATCATCAGTAATGTGGATATAATGACAAAGTGGGTAAAGGCAAATAATAGAACAGTTACAGTCTGGTAAGATCAGAAAATTACATCAATTTACTGTAATCCATCCTTTAAAACCAGGAAAAGACAACCCTTATGGCATATTACAATATCCAAAATTTAAGACGATATCTAGTCTCATATCACAACATCGATATAATATTGATATATTGCCCAGCTCTAGTGATAAGTGTTTTTTTTTTTTAAGGTGAATAGATAGACTCCACGTCCAATAATAATTCAAAGCATCTCTAATAATCTGCTTCCTAAATGTAAGTTTGACTACTGTGAGTTTAGTAGGACCTTTTCCAAAGCATCTCTTGATGTAACTCAATAACTTATGCACATTATTTAACGTAGCCAAACAAAGGTGGTGGCAAACAAAGCACATTCAACACTAAGAACCATCTCACATAGACACATGAAGCTGATGTATACCATGGCCACACGAAATATGCGTTTCCAAGGACACCTCACAACAAGGTTTTGGTTCCCTCTTCAAGCATTAACCCTTAAATCTTGTTTTATTTCTAAATCAATCTTTACTACAGAGGCCTGGACACTGCAGGGAAGCAAACCAAAGGCTTTTCTAATCACACCAGCTTTCACATGACTACTTTCCATCGCTCTGTCTAACTGCCTCACTCTGTGGCTTTATTTCCCAAGTGTTTTCTTTCCCTGCGCGGCTGTCTGAAAGCTATGCCATATCCTCAGGCTGCTGCTCTCATAACAGGCGCACACACAAACACGTGTGTGCACATGGCTCTAGGAACTGCTGGAGCTCTGGGAACATGGAACACATACATCAAAGAAAAACACTGCAGCCAGTTACCATGGAGATCTCAATGTCTGAAACACCTTCTGCCAAAGTTTGTCCTCACAACAGACTTTGTGTGTGAGTGGGTGGGCCGGTGGGTGGGTAGGTGGGAGAGACACAAGTGTGAGTGGACAAATTGATGGAGGCCTATGGGAGCCAAGAATGGTGAGGACTCACATTTAGTCAGGAAAGAAAAATTGTTTCCCCCCTACCTCGTTTGGTCTGGACTTTTTAGACTTTTCAGATTGATTTGAACAAAAATTACTACCGTGGACAACAGTCTGGAGCAAACAGTGGAACCTCTGTCAGACAAAAAGAGGTAGTCTCGGTCCAATCAAACTGAACAATGGTCTAGTTTTTTTAGTGTGAAACCATTTTTTGGACGCTTCAGACTTTCTGACCAATTGCAAGAAGTTGTCATGTTGCATGTAAA
This sequence comes from Percina caprodes, assembly GCA_013375575.1. Taxonomy (NCBI): domain Eukaryota; kingdom Metazoa; phylum Chordata; class Actinopteri; order Perciformes; family Percidae; genus Percina; species Percina caprodes. The sequence continues at coordinate 883,584 of JABXJD010000026.1, forward strand.
AAATGAGGAATTCTAAGCAATGACAACACAACTGTTGTTGCATTCACAGGACACAAGAGAACCACCCCCACGGAGTTACTTGTAGCCAAGGAGGACACGGAGGATTCTCTTCAGAAGAGCTAATCATCTTCACTCAAGTTTCTGCGTGCGAAAGTTGCCGGACAACACCATTTTCTAAACATAGCCATACTGAGAAATACAAGTCTTTATTCACTTTGTATCAAGTCATTTGGCAATGGCTTGAATGTAACGGACGTTCATTAATATAAAAAAGTTAAAGCGTTATGGAATAGCTCAATGTGTAGTTAGTGTGTGATCGAGAGAGAGAGAGAGTGACAGTGGATATACCAAAGTACCGGCCCATTGGTAATCAGAGGTCACTTAAAGACATTCCGACTAAGGCTAGTCTTCATCACATGACGAGTAAGAACAGTACAGTGTACCAGAACAAAAAAAGAACAGCATAATAACTGTTCATCATCACCACAATCATTTGGTGACACTCGATGTACAAAGAATGCCTTCAGACAAACATCCCACAGGTTTTGACTAAGCTCGTCATTGTTTCAGCCAGCAGCGTTCTTTGTCCAAACCTAGCACTGAGTGCATATCAGGCTCATTATAACAATTTTCACATGTAATTTTCTTCCGTCTAGAGGCACTGCCATCAGCAGAAAAAATTGTACTTAATTGCACGTCTATTTGAAAATAATAACACAGATGTGAATGTTACGGTGATTGCTTTGGACAACAATATTTCTCAATAAATGTGTTTTTTTTTTTCTTCCAATGTTGTGGTACATCAGAATTATACGGTCAAGGTAAGCTTCAGTCCAGCTTTCAAGTACTCAGAAATGTAGCAGACAAAGAGTAAGGCGGAATACCATTTCTCTAACTTACCCCTACCCCTTACCCTTGGACCTCAAAACCGAGTGGTAAGTAAGGGCTAGGGCTAAAAACATACCCCTATGTAATGGGACACCACTTGGTTACATCACCATAAGTGTGTCTATGTCGATTGCGTGGGTTTTGACACAGTTTCATATGCATTTATATATTTTATAGTTATTTTATGTTCACTTTGGTGGTTCTGCTGCAGATGTTCTTATCTATGTAGTCCTTAGGTCTGTTTGCAATACACGTGTGTGTACACACTGCATGGTGTGTATATCTGTTTCAGTTATCACCGTTTTGAATGTCATTGATGTTCAGAAAAACTCTCTTTATTGCCCAATAAATTAAACATAACAGGCAAAAACATTACATAAAATATGTTATATTAAAAACCCATTATGAACTAACAGCACCATAACTTACATGTCACACACATAAAGGCACTCAAATGTGTAAAATGTGTAAAAAAAGACAAAAGACCAAAAACGAATAAACTACAGCTATTCTAATATTCCAGACCAGTCTGATGCCTGTTGGCCAGAAACCCTTCCCTCACATTTCTTTCATAAGTGTCCCTATCATAACCAACAACAACGTACAAGTGCATGAACAGGAATTAATTACAAATGATTACAATAATACAGTACCAATACAATAATGAATGGCTACAACATGAACACATGATTTAAGAAACTTCTGCTCGTTATCAGCCCGAAAGTGGATCACCTGCTGTGTGTCCTCCTGCGTCCCTGTGTGATACAGGACGGTATATCTAAAGCATGCAGCGATGTCTCCAAAGCAAGCTGTGTTGTGCACTGCTATCAAACAAAATTCTCTGCTAATGGTTAAAACTGTAGACATGCATGGAGTCCATTCAAGGCAGAGAAATGTGGGACTGTTAACGGTTAGCAGTAACGATTAGCAGAGCGAGCCAGCGATTTTTTAAAAGTTTCAATTAAGAACATGGTTGCAAGTATATACAGTACAGTGAGGAACCCCCGCCGATTTTGTACGTTTGCCCACTGACAAAGAAATGATCAGTTCATAATTTTAATGGTAGATTTATTTGAACAGTGAGAGACAGATTAACAAGAAAATTCAGAAAATCGCATATAAAGATTGTTATGAATTGATTAGCATTTTAATGATGGAAATAAGTATTTGACCCCCTCTCAATCAGAAAGATTATTCGCAAATGACAAAAGACACACACTACGCCGTGAAGGACTGAAATCCTGCAGCGCCCGCAAGGTCCCCCTGCTCAAGAAAGCACATATACATGCCAGTCTGAAGTTGGCCAATAAACATCTGAATGATTTAGAGGACAAGTGGGTGAAAGTGTTGTGGTCAGATGAGACCAAAATGGAGCTCTTTGGCAACAACTCAACTCGCCTTGTTTGGAGGAGGAGGAATGCTGCCTATGACCCCAAGAACACCGTCAAACATGGAGGTGGAAACATTCTGCAATGGGGGTGTTTTTCTGCTAAGGGGAGAGAATGGACCATCAAATCTTGGGTGAGAACCTCTTTCCCTCAGCCTGGGCAGCATGACAATGACCCAAAACTCACAGCCAAGGCAACAAAGGAGTGGCTCAAGAAGAAGCAAATTAAGGTCCTGGAGTGGCCTGGCCAGTCTCCAGCCATAATCCCATAAAAATCTGTAGAGGAAACTGAAGGTTTGAGTTGCCAAAGGTCAGCCTCGAAACCTTAATGACTTAGCAAAGAGGAGTGGGACAAAATCCCTCCTGAGATGTGTGCAAACCTGGTGGCCAACTACCAGAATCATCTGACCTCTGTGATTGCCAACAAGGGTTTTGCCACCATTACTAAGTCATGTTTTGCAGAGGAGTCAAATACATATTTTCTTCATTAAATTGCAAATCAATTTATAACATTTTTGACATGCATTTTACTAGATTTTTGTTGTTATTCTGTCTCTCAGTTCAAATAAATCTACCATTAAAATTATAGACTGATCATTTCTTTGTCAGTGGGCAAATGTTCTTGCCCAGAGGCTGTGGACTACAACCCAGCTAGTTCCGCATGTTTTCAACCCGTAGGGGGTTGGACTCTTTACCTGAAGCGTAAGTAACCTTGTTGCTTTTCTAGTAAGAAGAAAAAAGAAAATATAAAAGAGAAAGAAAATATCTAATGTAAAACTGTTGAAATGCTTCTTTTCATCAGATTTAGATCAGAATTATTGGCTATCTGGAAAATTCCACCTTAACACTCACTGATATACAATATGTAAAACATGCATCTGTTTTTTAAAGCATTCCACTTTGTGATGTGTGTAATAGAGTTTTAGTTGACCTTATCATTGTATTCTCTTTCCCTCTTGATTCCACCATGATAGACCAATCTATTTAGCCAGCTATCCATGGAAAGAAAATACACTTACACCAAAACAAAAAGTTGGACCAAGAAATTCCTCACCAATAGATTTACATCACCAATACATTTAACTGTGCTGTGTTTGTGTCTAACCAGTGTAAAAAAAAATAAAAAATAAGAAAGAAACTGGTGTTTCGCATTCATTATGTTAACATTACATATGAAATTCCATGAACTGAAATATTGTGTTGAAATTGTTGATAGTGGTAAACATGTGCTATGCCCTTGCCAAAACAAATTAAATCTGATCGCAGTTTATTATGAATCATTTTCCAACCTGCATTTAAACCTCCTATGATCCCTATTAGGACATAACTTACTCTTTACCCCCGCCCTCCCATCTGTCTATACAATCTACAACGTGGCTATAGCTGTGATTTCACTTTTTACATTTCTAGAGCAGGACGTTTTGTTTCATTAACCTTCACGCCCCATATTCTTCCTAATGGTAATTCTGAAGAGTCTTAAAATATGACTAAAGCCAATGGTGTAGATTTAGATTATGCTGATATATCCATCTCATTACTACCCTTTCCTGCCGTTATTCCACAGAATGTTTTTGTTTTAGATTGATGGCCCTAAAATCATTCAATGAAATAATGTTTGGAAGTCAGGGTATAATAACATCCATTATATCCGATAAGGCTCTTGCTATTTCTATCCAGAAGGTATCAACTCCTGGACATTCCCATATCTGTATGTATGTTGATATATAGGATATATGTTTTTCTATATATCTTTAACTCTACTTCAAACCATTTTGTAAGTGGACGGGGCATAAAGTATACATAAAAAAATTCAAAAATTTTGGATATTTAAACCTCCTATCTATCATGTTGGAGTATTGTAGTTTTAGGTTTTTGTCCTTTCCATATACAATAAAATAAAAAAAATTTGAAGAAAAAAGATTTTAAACAAAAAGCGTGTGTTTTATAATGTAATAGTTTGTTTTTGGGGTAATCTTTCTTAAATCAAACCTGATTGTGCTGGTACACTCTGGATAAACTGGAGGTACTAACAGCTGAAGTGAACATGCTGAACCTAATGGTTAGTCATGAGGGCAAAAAAACAAGTTGAAAAAAATTAAAGTATTCTTAAAATGATTGAAATGTACTACATAAATATAAGTGCATAATTAATTTGATGAATAAATTAGGGGAATGAGCATATTTTTTCTGGTAATGTTTAACATGTTTAACTACCTGGCTGCCTAAATGACTGTAAATTTAGCTGTACTCATATTGGCTAATCTGCCTAATGAAGTACCAGGCACTGTCGCCATGGGATTCTGTTCACGTACTGTAAACCATCTTGCAATAGAGAACAGATGGAGTGGCCGGGTCATTTCTGCTCATTACAACCATTAAGGCCAGATTTACCAACCTTTTTATTAAGTTTTTGATTAAAATTAAAATTGTATGTTCTTCTACAAAAGTCCATAGAAGAAAAAAAATGCCTTTTTGATGGCTTAAAGAGAGGCAGAATTTAAACAAATGCGACCCAGTAGGCCACACATTCAGCAACACTTGTTAGCTTTGTTGTCACGTATCGTTTTTCTTATGCACAGAAAAATTCAAAGAAGTTGATAAAAGGTCAGGAGAGGTTTTTTTTTTTTTAGAAATCAGCTTTATTCAAATACTGACCTCATCTATGCTTATTTGCATATTCACGCTTTAAACAATAGCTGACCTTTATGAAGACAACCAGTTCTGTTTATATTTGAAAACTGGATTTCCGTCATTCAACAGAGAGAGTGAGAAGCCGGAAAAATATTAGGTGAGGTTGAAGTAATAACCAGTAACAGAGGTCCCTCAACATAATCCATTATAAAAACAGCAGAGATGGAAGAAAACTTGCATTTTGTTTCCCCAGGATCAGGGGTAAGAATCTAACAAGACAAACTTTACAGACAAAATGTAATAAGGATAGACCTCAACAATGGAGAGGAGTGCTACCCCATCCATCCCCTTTTCATTTGTCTATCCAATTAAAAGGAAATCAATACTTCTTGGCTAGAGATGCAGGGCGGGGCTTTATCGTGACCTCATCCAACCAAGGAGCTGTATGCTGCCTGAATCACAATGATGCTCCTGTCCCAAAACAGACAGGGTCAGACCCACAACCCAAGTACACCCACGCCCTTAGACAGTTAGACAGAAACATGTGAAAGACAAGCTCTAGTTGCAGATTTAAAAATTTTTTTTTTTTTTAAAGATTTATGTCTTCAGTAGCAACCTTATTTTTACTATGATAGTAATTGATGGGCTTGGGGCTGACAGCCACAGACACTATCTGCCATGCTCTACTGTCTTACACTAGTACACTAATGTCTGTAGAGTGGGTCCAATTTGAAAAGTGCTACACCAAAGCATAGTGCCGTTAAGTACAATCATACACTGCGCTTACAACACCAGATTGATGCCAATCAACCACACAGACGTCTGCACACATCACACTGGCCGGATATTTAATCAAAAGTTGAACCATCATTTTCTTTTCTACCAATCATTTGTCAATCTTCCCTCACTCTGTCCCTCTCCGTGTCTTCCCCATCAGCACTCCTCTGCTCAGCCAAGAATCGCAGGGCAGCCATCTGTGTCATGATCCTCTTTTCAATTTGTCTATCTAAAGCAGTTTAATTTGTAATTCTTAAAATACATTTTCATTGTGACGTGATACGGCTGAATGGTGGTTGTAATTGATTTACTTTAATCAATAACAGTCAAATGTTTTTTCTTCTCTCTCTAGGGATAGTCATTGGTGAAATGTCAACTGATGCCATCATATTAAAGACTTTAATAAACTATTGCTTCTTCAACTGCTTTAGTTGCAATTACTATTATACTTATTTTTACTTTTTTTCTTTCTAAAGGCTCTCTATATTCTCATTTCCATTTGGTGAGCTGTTTCTATTATGTGCAACTGTGACTGGCAAGACAGGTAATGTGACTGGCTGATAGTAGATAATCACAATTCTCCGAAAATGTATATTACAGCTCTCCCTGCCCTTTAAGCCTTTATGAAATGCTTTAAGACAGCTTCACTGTCCCTACAGACATGACATACTACTTTGCACTGGTCTTTTCAACTGTACTGTTAAATAGAAGCGTGGATGTGACCGATGGGTCTATATTGAGGTGGTGACATGGAGTTCACAGATCAGTTGACCTCGGTCTCCGCTATCCACCGCTAATGAGGGGACTTTTCTTCTATGTCTTACCCTCTCTGTCTCGTTCTCTCCTCGCTCTGCTGCATATATCTATCTCCAATTCATCTCAGTGCTGAGGCAGAGATGCATTGAAATTCCAGTATAGTTAATTCCATTCTCATTTACACCTTTGCCTCTTTTCAGATTCCACCTCCACCCACCTCTGCTCCACCAATCCACACAGTTTTCACACAAACACCATCCCACCACCACCACCACCACCAGCATCATCATCTACAGCTGACAATTCCCATGCATGGCAAAGCTGCTGATTGGTGGGGTTCAAATAAACACAAGGCTAATAAATTGAATATTCAGAAATATGCAGATGAATTTCTTTCAATTTAAATGCAGATTTTGGCATTTTTCTGCAGTCAGGAGGAGGATGTCAAAGAGAAAAAGGGAGCAAGAGAGTGGAGCTCCCACCCAAAATAATTTAATCAGCAGCTATTCTATCCATATTTATAAACTAATCAGCTATTTGTTTACTGTTTTTTAAAGCATTGTTCATAGCAATAAATAACCAAATGATCACATATATCTAACATAACTATTTTGTGAGCAGCTTACTGAACGAATAATCAACCTGATTCTCACTGGCATAAATACATAAAACATTAGTTACAGTTGTCAATACTAGAAATCTTGACAATTAAGATGTGCCTAAAAATGCTTATTACTTTAATTGTCTGAGCATCTCCATAAATCTGGAGGAATCTCAAGATTTGTGCATTCATAACTTAATACTTGTTAATAATGGTGGTGGCATAAGCTTCCAGAAATGACACCTAAAACTATTAATTGCTTCCCTGTTGGTTTTAAAAATTGTAATGTTATATTTTTTACTTCCCAAATGTGTGGTTTTGAACAGTTGTGAATTATTTTGTCACAGAGAGGGAAAAACCTAATATGCGACACTACTCTGCCTTTGGTGTTACATTTGATGTGTGATTGACAGGTCCTTAATCAGCTGGTTAGAGTTGAGAGAATGACATTGTGCTGACCTCTGTGTACAGCTAAACAAAGCCTGGACTGTTACTGAAGAAACACGTCAATTGGGCTGGATTGAACATAGTCTAAGTGAGGAAGAAAAACGGTATTTCTATGCAGTGCTATTTTCAGCCAGAACTCAACAGAAAAAAAATAGGACTCAAAATAAAAACAAATTGGACTGGTAAACAAGATTTAGTGGTTGAAATTTTAAAGGTCACATTTTATACTTGTGTTTTCTGTCATATCTACAATGTTATAATGTTGGATTTGTTGTAAATGTTCAGATTTCTAACTATTCGGAACAGTTTCAACAGTTTTTTGTGCTCTCGCAAGCCGGCCTTCTATGATTGGTCATCTGCTCCAAGTAGGCAGGACTGCGTTATTAACATTGTCCGATGTATCTACATGCTAATGGCAGTAAACAATGTCACCTTGACTGCCAGTGTCATCATATTCTCCCCAATTCCGGGTCACATTACTACTGAAACATTATTAGTAGTATTTGGTTTAAAAGCCTTTATTTGCAATTTTTGACAGAAGAAAGTGGTGCTTCGTTCCACTACAATCTAATGTTAGCATACTGCTAAGTAGCTACATGCTAACGTGACATAGCTGTAATCTCGGCCAATGTTGGTAATTTCGTCCTGCTACTTTGTCAATATCTTGTTTAAGGCAAAACTGTACATCACATGTACAGTATACATACAGTAGGTATTATAAGACTTAAAAAACACAATCGTAGATCAAGTTTCTAGATCAAATTAAACTTAAATAGTTTGTGTGTATCAAAGTGATGTTTTTGGGTGACAACAGATGGCTCAATTACGGCAATTAAGTCCCGGCAGAAAACACAAATACTCAGAAGACGCTCATAAGATATGTGACGTTTTACTGTACAGTGAACAGACAATATTTACAGCATAAAACGTTGTTACAATAGTGAGCATTTCTCTTATTCTCTTTACTTTCTGAAAGTAGACATGAAAAGAAAATTTGAAAACTACTCCGTTGATTTAGCATTGAACGATTCAGCTTCGAAATTTCAAAAGGATCAAAATTGTTGCAGCCAAACCAGAGATATCGTATTTCTATTCCATGCAGTCATTCATTCTCAAAACTGGTGCCTTACATTATCCACAGCACAACTGACTCCCAACACTCCCGCTTCCCTTTCATTTCTATGGGAGCAGCCGTGCAATGCATTCTGGTATCTGAAATCTGAAATGAAGATTCATTAACTGCATAGCCTATTTCTCGCCAAAAGGGTTTTCTTTACCACATTTTGGTGAACTATTTTCATACAAGATCGTATTCTGAACAAGCCGCCGAAATGAATTTTGGAAGGATCAGCCCCTCGTGACACATTCGTCCAATCAACTGCAGCCATCATTGTTGTAGGAGGGTGTAGACTGTTTTTCTTTGCTCGTCAGTGGTCAGTAAAGAGAAACTGGTGGCAAGCTCACTGGCGTGCAATGCTGGGAAGCAAGGCAATCCCATCCGTGAAAACAACGCTTATATGGACACCCACCTTAACTTGACACCGCCAGATATTCAAACTTGTAGTCTGCAGTTATCAGAATTTTAACAGCCCCATCTGGAGCCACAAAAGCTTTATGCACATAAGCAGCAGTGCAGTATTCATCAACAATAACATCCATTCAGTATTCAGTAAATAAATGAAATAGAACCATGTGACTGACTGGGTTAACTCATGAACGCCGAGTTATCAAGACAACATTAATGTGTGAACTGATTTGAGCCTGTGACAGAACTAGGGAGGCCTTCTCCAGCTCAGGAAAAGTCACAACCTCAGGTGGACTCATGTGGGGTTCTGGTGTATCACGTTACCATGGAGACAGCAGACATATGTTCTGAACATCGACCAGAGGAGCCAGTGACACTGACAAGCGCGTGCACAGGCCTACACAAATATACTCATACACACCCTGAGGGCAAGCAGGACAGGAAACTGTCAGGAGAAATCAGAGTCAACATTCTCTTCTTTCTCTGGGATTTTAACTCCAAGATTTCTCTCTGAAGGTTTAAGAACATAAAGCCACATCCACGGAACATGCAGTTAATTTATTCACTCTTGTATTCCCATCAGCCTTTGTGTTTACTGTTTATTAGTGCTTTGCTGATGTTAATCTTCACAACTATCAGCGATACATCAGTGAGTGTTTTGTTTCAGTCAGTGAGCAAAGTGAAATTCAGTCCCAGGAAGCCTTCTTTCTCTTCCCAAAATATTTAAAAACACCCACTCATCTATCCTTTTCAGTTTCTTATTCATTTTTTGTTCTCAACTTTGTCTTGCACACAGGTTATGCATGTGCACGTGTACACACACACACACAATAAATAAATCTTAGATGACCACCCAATAAACGTAGGGAATGCAAGACATTACAGATCTGTTATTTCACTGATAATTCTAGACCAATTTTGCACGGGGACAGATTTAAGATAAGCATACGATACACACAAACATTCATACACAAAAACAATGGCTCAGCAAGTTTTTTTTTTTTTAGTTTTTTTTAACCGCATTATACCAGAGTGACATCACCACAAATTAGTTTATTTATAGTCCCAGATTTCAAAACAGACCATAATGGCATTTAGTTCGGAATACAATCTTGTTTTTTATGAAAATAATTTGCCAAAATGTGTTTCTGAAAACATTTTAATAATAGGCTAAGCAGTTGCTGAATCGGTCTTCCTTTCAGATTCACAAAGGTTATTTTTAAAAGATTTTCGTCAGCTTTTGAGAGGCGGCAAACAGAGCCGGCAGCTCCTCATTTGCATAATGGTGGCTGGATTCAACTTTATGCAAACAAGGAGCGGGCGACTCAACGCTTCTCCAAAGTCCCGGCGACGCTACCAGAATGCATTGCACACTCCCACAGAAATGAATGGGAAGCAGGGAAATGACGCTGACAGTGGAAACACACCATGATAGTTCTGAATTTTTTCTAGGCTTGAGTATTTGTGATACCTACTTACAGGTAACGTTTAATTGAATATATAATGTACAAAATGATCTGTTTAAAATGCACCTTAGTATCTCTTCTGACTGCACCGTATTCTCTACCACACTATTTTACTTTAAATATGGATATTTATACTTCATACTTTTTCCCCAACTGTATGTATCTAGTATCTAAATATTTATATTTTTCAGTTTTTTGTTTTGTTTTTTAAGACGTTATATATTTATGTTTATCACTCTACATGCTCTGCACACCCATTTAAGCATTTATTTATTTTAATTTATATAACTAATAACTCAACTTTTCCACAGTGTTTTTAATTGTTTCTGTGCTGTATTCTTTTAAGCTGTGAACTTTGCACATAATTTCGTACTACAGTGTAATGTTGTATGACAATAAAGAAATCTTTAATCTTGAATCTTGGGGAGTGGGGTGTCACCCCTATTTTCCACTGGGCGCATCTGCGCTTTGTTCCGGAGTCTATGATGAAGTCAATGTCCTCTCCGCTAAAGATAGGTCTATTTTCACGCCGACTGTTCAGACAGCCGGGCAGGAAGTGAAACAGTGAGAACTTTTAGTCAATTTACCAATTGTCTTTTTCCGCTCTGTCTTTCCTCACAGCCGCACTAATCCGCTACTCTCACTCCATTACCCCTCTCCTTGCTTGACCGCAAACGCACTGATATCACCCGCTCAACGCACCTGCCATTCTTGCTCTAACTTATACGGTTACGGCTTTGCCTTTTTGTCTTACTGCTTGTGTATGCCCGATACTCGTGTTCTAGGCAGCATGTAATTAGCATAATGCTTGTTGTCACATGTAATGCTTGTTGCGATTGTATTCAAGTAGTCGTAGGTGTGTTGGAAATGTTTTGATGTGTGCTGCTGTCAGGTGTTTCGTTATAAAATTAACTTGCTCATTCCCCTTTACTTTCTAATCAATAAATAGTGGTTGAAAAACAAAACAACACTTTATCGGCCCTTATCATTTTAAGTAGGTGCCACACTGCCTGCCACTTTTAACACTAACACAGTAGTGGCATTAAATCTGATTGGTCAGAAAATGAGAGCGGCAGGAGATAACAGGCTTATCACTGAGTGAGTATGAGTGACACCATACACCTTTTTGGCTCAGCTGGGCCACAGCGCTCCAGCTCCTGACCCCTCTCATGGCAAGAGTCTTATTGGCCCTGTGGCTAGCAGCAATCCTGATAGTCAGGCTTTGCTCAGTTACTATAGCTATAACAGACGAGTGACTCAACCATTCAAGCAGTGATGGCTTACAATCTGTCTTACACACACGTACGCATTCATAGGCAAACACACATTTGTGTGGCGTTAATCATTCCCAAGTCGCTAATAAAACAGAGACATTGTCATTAAGACTTGACAGTGTTCATAAACTGTACTTTATTAACTTCCGGATTCCTTCTCTCACTCTCACACAGAAACCAATTATTTTAGTTTTTTCAGAAGACACAATTTTATTGAAATTTTTGCTCTGTCTACGCATCACCTAACACCATCACTACATACATACATTCTTTTCTTTCCCTCCACCTCTCTCTGGTGAGAAGGTTGACAGTTAATTGGGACTATGTTTTAATGAGCTGGCCCTGAGATTGTATCTTCTCCTTTCATGGGGGGGGAGGGGAACCAAGGAGAAAAGTGTCAAGGAAGCATCAAGGAGGGAAGGAAGGAAGGAAGGAAAGAAAGAAAAAGACAGGAAAGTCAATCTGTCGATAGAGAACATCTAGAAGTTTTTAGTCGCTGCTGTGGTGAGCAGAGCTCTGTGTGTATGTGTGTGTTTGTTTGTTTGTTAATGAGCTAATCAATAGCAGTAGTGTGTAAGCCCAGCAGTGGGTCTGTTTTGGGAGATTACTTACAGAGACACACAAACTTAAGGACTTGTTTGTCTACAATATGCCTGTTTTTTTATCTTTATCTGACAGATGCACTTCTTCATTTTAGCAACTACCCGTCTATAGCCAGCATTATACAAATAAATTAGAAACTATTTTTATAATTTAGATGAAACTTAAATTTCTTGGGCCTGCAGCAATCTAATCACTGTGTGTGCAATAAAAAAAAAAAAAAAAACTGTCAATAAAGCTTCTATTGTATCCTGTAACAAAAGACTTTTTGCACTTTGTGTTTATCTGACCCTTTAATCGGGGAAATGGTAATGTTGTTAAATGCAAGCAGTGCCTCCATCTCCTTGAAACTTCTGGGGGAAAAAAAAGGTTCAAATAACTGACTGGCTCACACAGCTAAGGTGTTTATTTCGCTGATTAGCAGAGCCTCGTAAATACCTAATCACTGATGCTAATCAGCCCTCTCACCTAGGGGTGAGCTAAAAATGTAAATTACACAAATGCTCATTTCAGGCTAATACACAAACATGTTCTGCACACTTTCCCTAAAAAAAAAAAATCAGTCACCAAAGCCATTTTAACATAACATTGCATGTATCCATTATTAATTGACAAACAGCATTTATACACATGAACTAGTTATGACTAAGTAGCTGTTGCATCATACGGGTTGTTGTTCGCAACACTATTATTTAAGAGCCACACAGTTACAGTCAACTTTGACATGCACAACTGTTGATTTCCCACCACTGAAACACACATTCTAACTTCTGACAACAAATGTATGTAACATTCAAAACCTTTTAAGTAAATGCTGTGGCGGTGTACATTTGGATTTACCTGAAAATAAAGTTGATGCAATAATGAAATAAGTAATTTTGTGTGTGTATATATATATATATATATATATATATATATATATATATATATATATATATATGTATTTTTGTTGATGTAAAAAATGCTGTACATGCTGTCCTTGTTTCTACTATTCCAGACCATATCTTAATGTTGCAACGTCTTATGATACACAATGTCAACCTTACAATGTCTGGCCACAGCTTATTCAAAGTAAGAACTTGCTGGTTTTTCATATTATTGTAAACTGAATAATTATTTTGGACTGAGCTTTAAACCTTTAGCTTTTGGGAGCAGCATTTTCTGAACTGTATCTACATTTTATAGATGAAATGATTATGGATTAATCAAGGAAATAAAATACACTATTACATTACATTTTCTCTCAATTTTAAACAAGTTTACATACGTTACCATCACTGAAGTATTGTTTCAGTATTCTCTTTCCCCCCAAAAACCTAATTAGTGAAATGATGGTAGTAGTTTAAATTACAACCTCTGAGCCAAGTTAGTGATACAGACTGAATAAACAAAACCTTTCTTGAAGCCATGCTTACTATCATTGTGTCTCGCTACAATCCCTGCTGAGACTCACACATGACTGACTGACTGACTGAATGAGTGAGTGAGAGAGACTGAAAAGCCTCTCATTTGACAATTAAACATTTTGATTACCAAATTGTAGAGATTTTAAAAAGGGCTAAAAAGTCAATGTGAATTAAGGTTGAAGAAATAATTTGAATGAGAATTTGATATAATGAATGCATAAGAGAGAATATGACAGTTGCAGGTTAAACAGCTTACACCATAGGAGGGGGATTTGGGTGCCTCTGCTAGAGGGGGATATTAGCAGGATTATCTGGCAACCCTGTTGCGGAGGTGAATAACATTAGAATCCTATTAGTAAAGACTTCCTGTCCAAAATCCCCCATTTGCTCTGCACTTACTCCTGCCTCATCCTACAATTAGTCCACTTTATATTCACACAACCCAGCTTACAGTCACACACACGCACATCAAGAGTGTGTTATGTATATTGTTATTCATGTGCATTTGTGTGTGGCTGTTCCTTTGTACGTGTGACTAGTGTCATATTCCATTAGTAGTACAGGCCTCGTTGCTCTCATAGGTCATACACACTCCAACAGTGGAGAACACCTGGAATACTAATACAGGAAGTTTTATCATTGGTTTTGTGTGAATGTCTTTGTACATATGTATGCTTGTGCTCTCACCAAAAAAAAAATAAAAAGGGGGTGTATAGTGTGAGATTGGAGTGAGTATGTGTGCATTTGAGCATGACAGTGTGCACTATGAGGGCATCACGACTGTGTGTGTGTGTGTGTGTGTGTGTGTGTGTGTGTGTGTGTGTGTGTGTGTTCTATGAATGCAGTCTGAGGTTAATAAATATTGACAGTGAATTATCTCTTCTGGCAGGGTCGCAGGTGGGTTCAATGGAGCAGATTGGACACACCAGCAAAAAATAAAAATATGCCTACATGCACACTCAAATCTCCCCAATATTCTTATACTCATGTTTTTTTTTGACTCCACTAGCATTCAAGTGAGTCCATGAGCAAGGCAGTAATGAGCAGTCGCAACAGTTTAGCACCTGATCACTATAATCACCCTGCCAAGATAATAAAGCTGCCTTCTACCTCACTGGTATGGATTCTCCATGGTTCTTGTTGTAGCTAGAGGCCCCCTATCATAACACAACAACACAGTGATTAGCTCCTGCTAGACACTTAGATCAGAAAGCAACGGAGAGAAGGGGAGAGATAAACAAAAAGAGAGATAAAGAGAAAAAGTGTAGCATGACTGGATGGAGAGAGGGAAGAAGGGGAAGGAAAGAGACAAAGAGGTAAGTGCGAAGGGAGCACAACAGGATGTTTTCACTGTAAAGCTACTTAAGAAAAGGTTTTAGCTCAACTGCTAAGGGACAGACTACACATGTGGTCTTTATTTAGCCCACTCAATGTGTGTATGGGGAGCAGTGATCGATTAATGCAGCCCATCGACATTGCACACAAACACACAGAGACAGAGACAGAGAGAGAGAGAGAGAGAGAGAGAGAGAGACAGAGACAGAGAGAGAGAGAGACCCTGTTCCTCTCCCTGCATGGCTGAGTAGTGCACAAAGCCATAATGTGGCGTAATGGTGCATAAACGTGGAGATGAGTGAGTCAGTAAAAAAAAGAAGGGGTGAAAAGAAACACCTTGCAAGGTCAAAGTTGCATTAGTCTAAGATTCCACCAAGACAGATATCAGCACTCTCACAGATGCTGTAGCCTTTAGGAACTTTGATGTTGACAGTTTCCTCCCTTGTAACCTCACACTTCTATGTTAATGATCAGGGTGCGTATGCTTACAGAAATATACACTGCCAGTGGCTCATAGCCACATGCAACCATATCTGATCTCAGCAAGTGTGTAGGTATAGATACAGCTACAATTGTGATAATGTGTCAATTTTGTGTCTTTCTGGTCCTAAAGGTCATGTTACAGTTTACCACACATTCATGCGTCACCGTTATCTCTTTGTGTGTAAATACTGACTCTTTGAAATAGGGCTGCACAATTAATCGAATTTTAATCCCGATCACGATTTTGGCTTCCCACGATCAAATTTGCATAATCAAGCTATCTTTTTTAAATGCATCATTTCATAGAACGTTGCAAGTTTTTTTACAAATCCAATCTACCGTTCCGTAAACCACTGTCTGTCAAAGAGGACAGAGTAACGGGAGGAAAATTCAACAGATGGCAGTCGGTCATACGTCGGTCAGCAATGTTGTTTATATCGATATGGTTTAATTTTACGTTACATGACCCATTTCTTCTGTAAAGCCGTGCCTGTGTTTGGCTCTCTCCTCTTACTCTCTGCGCAGCCCCGCCTCCATTCACTCACACAGGCTCCCCAGCAACAGAGACAACACCGGTGTTCCACCGAAACACCGGTCCACACTTCTGACATTTGTCTACAGTTGTAATTGTTATTAACACAGCTGTATATTGTTAAGCATGAGAGAGAGATATACACAAACCTGTATATATACCAGTGTTTCCGCTGGTAACACTGCTATCGCGGC
This sequence comes from Percina caprodes, assembly GCA_013375575.1. Classification (NCBI taxonomy): domain Eukaryota; kingdom Metazoa; phylum Chordata; class Actinopteri; order Perciformes; family Percidae; genus Percina; species Percina caprodes. Next base: position 899,886 of record JABXJD010000026.1, read on the forward strand.
GGCCACGGCAAAAAAACAGAAGAAGTTATTGAATGCAACTAACTTCAGTTCGTAGAGTAACAGCATGTGAGACGGAGCCTGCTGGACCCATTCATAATGAGTCAGCCGTCACTCTGTGAGTATGTCCATTGCACTCCCTCTCTCTCCCTAGCTCTTTTAATCAGTTATTGTTGAAAACAAGTGAGGAGCTTTCACAGAGATACTTTTTTTTTGTGAAAATGTGAAAAAAAAAAAATGTGAAAGCAGTTATAAATAGCCTATGTGACGATAAAATTTGTTTTGGTTAAAATCAACAAATAATCACGATAATTAATTGTGACCTCAATTTATCAAAATAATCGTGATAATCCTTTTGGCCATAATCGTGCAGCCTTACTTTGAAAGCACCAAAATTATAATGTCAAATTATATCAACATTAAAGTATTCAAAAACAGTATGAAATGTGTCAACATAGCCCAGCCTTAAATGTAAAATACCTTTTTGAAGAGCAAGGAGTCGTCCATGTGCTCTGCATAGACTGAGGTGAGCCTGTATTGGTTTTCTGTGGTGATATCTATCTGATAACCGGTCAGGACGTAGCAGACTGTGCGGAACTCCTGAATCTTCCTCTGAAACACCTCCTTCAGCCTCTGGTTCCGGAGCTCGGAGCTCTCCATCTGCTTACGTAAATCTGCAACACACAAAAAAGGAAGGGAGAATACATCAGTCAGATGTTCTGACAATATTTTTTTAACATCACTCTGTATACATGAGCAACTCAGACATTTTCCTCTAAGATTCTGCAACACGTGCAAGACTTCTTTTCCACAGGGCTCCACAAGTAGATGCTCAACTCACTTAGCTACTACAGCACAGATGGACAGCTCCATATCAAATATAGACTCCCTGAGGCACTTGATCTGCTCTCTTAGGGTCTACCAATCCACTATAATGCACAACATGTAGTGGTGGGGACAAACAGTCAGCTGCGTCTCCGAGCTGGGAGCAGATTCGTGTAGAGGAGAAGCAGAATGGTGGACTGATTTTAATTTGTTGAAAATCAATTTGCAGTAATTGCTTTAATTGGAAGACTCGATTTGAGAAGGCAGAGAAATTAGTTTGCCAGAGCAAAAGTGAGTTATTATGGGAAGATATGTATAATGTTACTGCAGAAAAAGTGACATGCATTTGAGTATGTGGGATTGTGCATGAATATATCGTAACATTACAAATGGTGAAAGAAGTAAGGAGAACAGACAAGCCACAAAGAGGTAAACATTTCCACGATTATTATTACAAAAAAACGTGTGTGGACGCACCATTTCATTGTAAAAATAAATCAAACAGGTAAAGTAATATCACATATACAAAAATCACTCAGCATAGAGAAGGTAACGCAGAGATGAGTTACACTGTTGCAATAAAAGTAGAGGAATTATAGCCTGGACAGAATTATCTGTAAGTGGTATAGTCTAATTCCTAGCTACACCCCAAAGATCTGAAAAATGTGTGTGTGTGTGTGTGCTCTATCCTTTCAAAAGGGCCACATGCAAAGAAAAATTGACAAATTGCTCTAGTTAGATAGCAGTGAGTTTTGTTGTCAATACCTATTCACAAAAAAAGTTGTCAAAACATGTAACAAAAAACAGCAAGAACAGAAAAAGAATTAACAGAAAGATAATTCAAAAGGGGAGCAAAACTCTTTGACATAAAGCAGATAAAATGCTCATTGTAGTTTTAATCATTTTTTTCAAGGTCAAAAGCATTTCACTCACTCAATTCAACGATTTTGGCTTCCCACAATCAAATTTGCGTGATCGAGCGATATTTTAAACGCGTCATTCCGTTCATAGAACGCTCCAGTTTTTGTTTTTGCTACTACAAACACATGAATATACATCTCATATCCGTGCAGCAGTTTATAGTAAAAGTGGTTCATTTAGTAATAGTATTTTTACTCATCGTATTTCTCTTATGAGCCTATTATATTTGTAGCATTCATCATCAAACAAGTAAATGCTCAAAAGTATAAACTTAAAGAGTATGTGAGTGTGTCTGTGTGCCTGTCTGTCTCCTGGCCGACTGGGCTCCTCTTGAGTGTCAGTCAGTGCTGATAAATACTGTTTCAAGACTTCAGCATTGTGACAAAACTGTCACTATATGACAGCTATCAAACTGCCATGAAAATGGCGGCAAACTCTCAAGTGACAAGAATGGAATAGACACCGCTTAAATTGACTGCAACGTGCAGACAAATAAGCACGTACACTGGGAAATAAACATGTCATTGCCTATGTAAAAGACGGAGGTGTACAAGTGCACACACAAATGTGCCAATGTGTAATATTGAGTACATCAATGCATTTGGGGTAAGACACTTTTTACACCAACTGTCGAGTTTTGACAAAGTAAGTGACTTCTGACTTTTGCCCTTAATTGGTCTCTACAGGTCTCTTAAAAGCTGTCAAGAAATTCCACTGCACACAAGGGAGCTCATTATTTATATGTTTGACTGCTCATTTTCCAAACTGACTTTGCCCAATGTATGCATGTGTGCCTGTTGAATGTAACATGGAAAAGCTAACATAAATGGTACTGACAAAATTATTTGTAGTTTTATTAACAAAGAACAGCAGGAGTTTACAAATGGTGACCAATCTGCCCAGGAAACACAACTCATGTGTAATATTGTCCTGACTGCTTCTTTTGAGTTCTCACTTCTAGTCATGGAGTCAAATGGAGAAAGGGCAATGTTCTACAGTGAAATGTATGAAAAATGCACCATTTTATTCTAAAAACAAATCAAACAGGTAAAGTATTATCACAAATCACTCAGCATGGAGACGGTAACAGTACACGGTAAAAGTAGGGGAATCATAGCCTGGACAGATTAATCTGTAAGTGGTATAGTCTAATTCCTGGCTACACCACAAAGCACTGACAAGATGTGTTACTATGTAGAATGTAACTACAGTTCAGTTCAAACTCTATATATTTAATATTTTCACATTCCACTGCAAAGTAATCCTCAGGGCACTTTCAAGAAGAAGTAAAAAAAAAAAAAAAAAAAGTAAAATCCTTTAATCACAAAATGTTAAGCCAGGAATAATACTTATAACAGCTTTATTCACTGGTTTAATTTATTTTTAATGCTTGATGAGTATAATAGAAGGCTATTCAAGGTGAAACATGAGCCAAATTAAAGAATAGGTCCTGTCACTGTAATCCTAGACTTCATTATTCATGTTTTTGAAATCACAACTGTTGTTATACTGTCATACTTTGTTCTAAGGTAACTGGTAGCACTGCTCACCTATACACAAACATGGCTGTCTATTTATAATAAAAGAAATGGCTGCCATTAAAAAGCTTCTCATGACCCACAGTTTAAAATGTAAATGGACATTTCATGACTGCAATAATTGTGTTTGTGTAGCAGAGTAAATGATTCCACTTGCCATCACTGGATATTCATTTCAATTCAATGATTTATTATCAGCAATCGGTTTATTTCTACACTGTTAACGGTCTTGTTTCATTATTTTTTTTTAATCTTGTTTTGAATTAGTTTATTTTCCGGAAACCGGGTTGTGTGTATTGTGGCCAGCCTCTGCTGCGCCCCTGCAGACTTGAGCCATGCATCCCATTACAGTCTGCGGCGTCTCTGTGGTCGGTTGTCTTAACATTAGCTTCTTTGTGTTTATTTTAATCGTCTTCTTATGGGTAAAAGTGTGTTTTGTATTTATGTGATCTTCAGCTCTCAGTTACTTGAATAAATGCATTATGTCGAATTTTGTTTCTTTCATTGTTTGGAAATGGTGTTTTTCTGCTAATTTGCTGTTAACATGTACCCTGGAAATCCAGAGTTCTCGCAAGAGCACAATGTGAATTTGCTCAGCGAGTTACTCTGGCATTGAGTAATGCTGCTCATTAATTGGCTGCACCAATCACATTGGTGTATCTGAAGTAGGCGGGCCAAAGGACAGCTAAACAGACAAGTCCAGTTTAATCTACCAGTTAGCTCCGCTGGTCGTAAAGCGTATAGGGGTCTGGATACGTCACCCTGGGTGCTGTTGTGATTGGTCGTAGTGTTATCTAATTGCGTGCAGTGAGATTTTCAAATACACGCTTGGTGCCAGACCCTTAATCTTTCGGATATGGGTCTGGACATCCATGGTAGTTAACATGTGGAAAAATTTGGAAAACAATAAGACGTCAATGACTAATTGCTATTTACACAAAATGATCCAAATAGCTACAAATGACTAATAGTATGATACTATTCTCATTATAACAAAGTCTTAAAACCCACAATGTTTTAAAATGACAAGAAGGGTTTTTCTTAAGCACTTTTTGCAAGATACAACTTTCAAAGATTATTTTAGATCTGCAATTTCTTAATTGTACATGCAAATTTTGTGGTGAGGTTAGGGTCAATAACCAACAATAGAGTTATGAAAGAACACTTTTTTTTATACAAGTCTGTGCTGATCGCAAAGACATGAAATGTATTCAGTTTATCTTTGATACTTGTCCAGACATCTCATTGCTTTGACACTGGTCTGAAGATAAGAGCAGGTATCATAAATTAGGTCTGTATTATCTGCTAGAGGGTAAATTAAACATAACGGTAGGAAACTCAATTATTACTTCAGGAGATAGATGGGTCAAAAACAGACAGCCTAAATTAAAGACAGGGGAAAAGGACAGAAGAAAAGACAAGAGTGAAATGAAGCCTAACAAAGGAAAAAGTAGTTGGAAGTTGTAAAGGGAGAAGTGACAAGAGGAGTGTTAGGTGAGCGAGAGACAGAGGAAGAGTGAATATTAGAGAGAGAGAGAGAGCAGAACACTGTGGTCCTCAGTTGACAAATTAGCCAACAGACTTCCAGCGCTGAACTGCCCTGAACTCCAATTAAATATTTAACCCTGTCATAACTACACTTTCCCCATCAAACTGCCTGTCATAAGACTCACACTAGAAGGACAAAGGCCAGCAAAGCAATTCCATTCTTCCTTTGGTTTAAGATGCAGCCAAAGAGGGCATAAGTGAACAGTTTCTCTCATTTATTAGTTTTCATTAGTCCAAAAAGGGATCAGGACCTGAACAAATGTCAAAAGTGTGCAGTGTGGAAAGTAGTACAATACTAAATTGCTTCTTCAATGTTAACTATGACAATATATTTACCCACATTTACCTTAATAACCTTGGTAAGTAATCAAAGAAGTAACCACTCAAACTGTCAAACACCGGTAGATGAAATAACTACGCAATTGCCTACGTAAGCCTTTTATGTACACGTACTTACTGTGTCCTACATCAGTGTTATTTGTGTTGGTCAAGATTTATTTCTCCTATAACATTTGCTGTAGTCCTTATCTCATCTATGGTATCTCTCATCACTTTATGGTAACAGAAATGTGATAAGACAATAGACAAAGTAAATGCCAAACCTTTTTTCATTGAAGAGTCAATTTAGTACAAGTGTGTAAATGTGTGTCGGCGTTGTTGATCTTACCCAGCACCTCCTTTGATGGCGGAAAACCGAGGCCAAGGCTGGGGGCGTGCATACTTAATTCGTCTTGTGAATGGACCATGGCACCTCCATCCTGCAATGAGCGCACAAGTTCCCTCAGACGTGTCACTTCCTCCTGAAGAGCCTCAACATCTTGCTGGCGCTGCTGCTTGGCAACAGAGGTAGGGTTCATTTTGAAGTGGAGAACTCGGGTTTTGACAGGATCATAGTCTCCCTGAGACAGAAAGATAAAGATCAGGTTTTTTTTTTTTTTTTTTAAACTTAATACAATCTTCCTGCCTACACTCTGGATGTCTAAAGATTGTTAAAGAAATTCAGAACTGAAATACTATTAACAGTAATTTCATAGTGTTTCCTAACTTGAGAAAAGTACATTCACAAATTATGTCAAAAACAGCATTAGATGCGGTATTACAAGCAGGCCAATAAAAAGGTTGTCAGTAATGACTTTAAGACATTTCTTTTTCTATTGTCTATGTTTTGGAGAATTCACATTATTACTCTGCTCTTAAAAAGGATAATTTTGTCAATTTGTGTCCACATTTTAATTTTGGTTTGGAACACCAAGAATACACAACCCTGCTGAAACAGTGATGCACCTTGATGTATATATTTCATGGCCAATTATCAACTTCATTTCTGGTGAAACATTGTTGTATCCCAAAGAAAATCATTGACTGACTGTAGGTGACATCTTCAGATGTATTTTGTCCAACAGTCCAAAACGCAAAGATATTATATAGCAAAATATAAAGACTCAAATGCCCACATTGGAGAAACTGGAACCAGAGAGCAGTTGACTGTTTTGTTAGTAAATATAATTTAAACAAGTAATTGATTATTAAAGCAGATGCGGCTTATGAATTATGTTGATACATTTATCATTAGTAGTTTGTATTGCCTGTAATTGACCAAACAAGGTCAGTCTTTGTTCAGCTGTCATTGTGCTTGGAGAGACTTTATTTGCAAGTCATGTAGTCAATCGAGGTCTGTCTGATCTTGGTTTGAATTAAAAAGAACAAAGGGCTAAAAAGTATTGATATCTAGAGTCTCTCCCCATTCTTCCCACATGCACGTTTTTCCCTTATTGATCAAGTAAACAGCTTTTTAAGTTCTCACCAATAACTCAGAGGCTTTTAGAATACGCATGCTGCTGAACAAAACACCAGATCAACCGCACGAGAACTGAAACTATGATTGCACTTACACATATCTGTGAAGTGTCTGTGTAGAAAACAGACATGGCAAAAAAACCTTAACAGACTTTCAGAATCAAAAGGCCAGGAATTTCATAAAAAACATCAGCAGTGTGTGCTGACTTTGATTCAGAGGAATAAATACGGAGATGAGGGGTAAGTGTATGCAGAAAAGTGCTTCATATTACACACTGTCGCCATTTAATCACAAATTACTTTTTCATATTGTCTGCTCAAGTGCGGCTAAAAAAGGTTTTGATGTAATAAATGGCCTTGCCTCCATTCTCTTTGCTTACCACTGCTTTTAGACACTAAGAGAGATTGCTTTTTGTGAACGTTTTTTAAAACATTATTTCAAGTACTTCAAGTTGCTTTATAAGAAAGTCTGACCTTTCTGGGTTATGTGACAAAACGGCATCTAAATTTCCAGAAAAATTGGCAAAAGAAAATGTATTGAATGTATGATATGAATTAGTGCACACTTCCATCCACTACTGTTATGAGAACATTAAAAGCATCAATGTAAAGAGCTAGTGGCACTAATTCTCCAGTCAGAGGGCCAGTCACACCTCAACTGGTGGAAAACCATTTAAAAAATAAAGGTACTTTATTGTCTCACACACACATGCATGTAGCAAAATTAATTCTCTGCATATAATCCATCCCTCAAGGGAACAAGTGGGCAGCCATTTACCAAGGACCAACTCCAGATCTGAGTCAGTGCCTTGATTAAGGGCACAGGCTGGAGAACCTAGTGCACCCAGAGGAAACCCACACAAACATGGGCAGCCTGCCACTTTGCAAAACAATATGGAAAATAAAATGTTTCTTTGTTTGTATTAATACGAGGAACGTTAGTCTCATGGATTGCTACCAAACTAAATGTTGTTTTGTTTAACATTCAATGACAGTAAAGCGTCTATCGTTCAATAAAGATCTGGTTTTCAGTATTTTTTGGTAAAAAATAAAAATGGGCATGAATAAGAAATGTGCATAAAAAGATGGTTAGATGGAGAAAAAAAAAACAGATGTATGAAAACATTGAAACTTTCACATGATACAGCATCAATTTAATGAATCACTTTGTAGCATGTTTATCCAATGGTGGCGCCAACATGGCATGGACGACGCAGGTCTGCTTGTGTAGGAGACAGGGCATTTAAAATAGTAACTTAATTTCCAACTTTTATCTAAAGATATTAATTTTCTATGTAACCTATGACTGCTCAGCTTTACCTAGCCTGCCAAAATCCTCTCTACAGAGGCTACAGGAGCATACAGTGAAGATAGGAGCATCAGACTGCCTACCTGCTTTATTTCCCAGTGTGCTAATCTTTGCTCTCAGCACAAAGCAGTGTGGACCACAGCAGCAGAATACTCTGTTCTGGTTTGCAGCAAATGCAAGTATTTATTAAATGTGGTGTTGTGTAATGTCAAATCGTAGAAGCACATCATGTTAAGGTACATACATACTTGCATAAATAACATAAATATGTAGGCTATTAAAATAGTATAGTGAATGTTTTATAAACACTTAATTTGCTGAAACTAAAACGTTGGCAACAGAAGAGTTTAAGTAAACATTTTGCATATATATCTATATTGTGATATTAGCGTTATCTAGGTACGAAAAGACCTATTTTTTTAGGTTTTGGTATTGCCCAGTCCTAAATGGATGTTGGAGAGAAAAAGAGAAAACAAAAAATAAGAAGCTAAAGCAAAAATGGGTATGTCATTACCTGAAAACTTGATTTCCTTCTGTATTTTTCCTTGTTTTCTTTTGATTCTTTAAGGTCTGGGTAAATGAGAAGTCTATCTTCGCTTAATGCCAATATAAGGATACAAACAAAACAAGAGGACACAGAACATTCACACAGACCAATCTAAGCTCCTGATTACTGGCTAAATTAGATTCCATATGACCCCAAGCGATGGTTGCCAAATAAACTACAGGCATGGGGAAGAGCAAGAGGCAGACAAGGAGAAAAGGGCTATGAAGAAGATGGGAAACACTGAAGGACATAGAAAAAAAAACACGATAGAAACAAAGAGGGTTGGGTTATCATTGCCTGCAGTGTAAGGGGAAAATGACTTTTACGCTTATAAATAACGCTTTGTATAATTTAAAAGGAACAGAGGGATTGAGCTTTCCAAAAAAAGGAACAGAGAATGTGCGTATTTATATCTAAACATTTTCAACTGGACTGCACACACGTCACAGCCAGATATATTCAAGGCTTATTTTCTTCCAGCGCAAATCTTTTGAAGTTCTGTATATGGAGAGTTTATTTAAGGATGCCTCTGTATGCGTGTTGTAATGAACAGCAAGAAAAAATGGATGAGACAGATACGTAGATTAGAGCCATAAACCTAGCACAAAAAGAAGAGAAAGGTCCTCAAAACGCAGCCAACAGCTACGTGCTGTCAAAAAGCAAAAAACTATTTCAATCACACTTCCTTAAAATTAGGCCAAGCTAAAGAAAATTAGAATGATATGGCCATGGCATTCATATTTTACTTTTTGAATGCCTGGACCGAGCCGAGGGGCAAAGTTTTAATTGACTGCTTGACAGAAAAAACAAAGGAAATGTATTTCTCTTTCAAAATAAGCCAAGAATCAGCGTAATCCTTTTTTAATTGGTTGAACACTCCTTGTATATCTAACTAAAGTGAGAAACTGAAAAAAAAGGTCATCTTCTTGTCTTCGTCCATTTTACCTTCTGTGCAGAAAAAGAGACTACAAAGACAAGAAAGTAATCAAGTGATTAAGTATCATCCACTAAAATAAGAAATTCTTAAAATCAGTTAAGGATGATCATACATCAATTAGATAAAAATGTATCATTGCCTTTCACTGCACATGCAAGTCTGGATTTCAGAAAAAACGGAAAGTAGTTTATGAATTATAATTTAGTTCACTGCAGCAACGTAAAAAAAATGTTCCTGAGTTTTAAAGTGGATGTAAACAAACTGCTTAATATTACAGTTGGCCTATTTTGTGTGTGTGTGTGTGTGTGTGTGTGTGTACATGCATATATACAGTCTACTCTTCCACACAGTATTTACAGTGCAGCAAGGTGGAGTGCCATCCTAAGTGCCCAAGGCTACATATCTCTTATTCATAGAACAACAATAACAACACATCTAATAACAGGGAGCAGAGCCTGTTATAAAAAAAAAAAAAGAAAAAATGAAAGAGCAAGAGGCAGGGAGAGAGAGCAAAAGACCAGAAGATCAGGAGCATGAGAAAGAAAGGGAGTGGAGGCATAGAAAGAGTAAGAGGGGCAAACAGTAAAAGGAGGAGGGGGGGGACCAAAGTCCAGAGAACAATGTCTGTTTTTGACACAGCTAAACAAACCGCTCTGAAGCATCCACTTAGATACTAAATACAGCAATGACCACAGGGGACCCATGAGTCACTGATGGAACCGGTGACACACTAAAGGTAAGTGATTGTGCACGAGTGTGAGAGCAGAGGGGTACTATCAAAAAATAACGAAGAAGAAAGGCACATACACAAACCCTTGAACCACATGAACTGATAAAGTGAGGTTGAATGGAGAAACAGAAGAGATAGTGGAGAAGCAAACCTCTTCCACTCACGTCACATCATCAAAAACACATGGGAGTTCCTGACTTCAAACAGAATCAAAGAAAAGGAGTCTTGGTTACTCTGGATACAGAGAGTTCACCATCAACAATTTTTTTCATAAAACTACTTTTTTCTTATTTAAGAACCAGTAAAAACTATTGGACCCAAGGTCTGTTGATTATCCAGAGTAACCGTCCGGTATCAAGGGACAAAGTTTCAGAAATACATGTAACAGTTGGGGTTTTTCTTAATTTATTTTCATTAATCACCGCAGTAGTTGAGAATGATTATTTCCAAATAGAGCTATTTATGTCATCTTTACAAAATTACTCTCTTTTTTCATATCACAATATATATCGCAGGGAAAAAAATATCGCAATGTTAGTTTTTTCCAATATCGTGCAGGCCTAATGAACATACACAAAGGTTACACTCTTTTCCTACATGTAACATTTGCGGATGGCCAGCTAGTTGCAGCACCAATGTCGTAATAGAGTCTCTTAAACAGGTCCCTGGTAGAAGGTTGACATAAGTCAATTGGGGACTGAAAGCTCAAACTGGAGTTAAGAGTAGGGGCAGATTCATCCATTATGCACTGAGAAACATTTGTTTGGTAACGGGCTCATCCCTGTAAGGCTATGTCCTGGACACAAATATCTGGTATCCTTCAAATCATTAGTTAAAGAGCCCTGTAGAGTTTTCCTGTAAATAAACAGTTATAAGTTATATTTACATTCAGTGTCACTCACCCCAACACATTATGTGCATTTATTTCCTCATAAAACATTTGCAAAGCAGATTTAGTTTTTTTTTTTTATTTGCTTCCATACCTGTTTACTAGCTTGCAGCAGTCTTCTTCACTGTCTTTGTTGGCGTATTGCGGCATGTCTTAACGCCACAAATTGGTGGGAATTAGTGGAATAGTATAACACCATCACCCGTGTGCGCACATGCACAAGATAAACTAAACGAGAATAAACAGCTCAATAGCACAACTAGGTCTAAACTCCATAGGGATTCTTCTTTTCTGAAGAGCAGCAGGACTGCAGCTAGAGAGCTCCAAAATCTACAGGTCAGCATGAGTTGGTCATCTTTGGGATAAAAGCAGAATAGGACTGCAAGGACACCTTCAGATTCCCTGGGGTAAACTGCATGCTGGCAAGTTGCACTGGCAGGGCATACACATCACTAATTGGCTTCTCCATGGTTGGAGCTAACCACAGCAAATATATCTTCAAAGGCAGCACCGTCATTTCTATGTCTTCAGTTTGTTTTGTAAGGGTCCACAGAGTGATGGTTAAATCACAAGAAGCAGAAAAAGTTCTGAGACAGATTAAGCCTCTATGTATTTTACAAAAGAAAACAAGTGGACTACTGTTATTCACGACAAAATGATGAAGGCAAGAAGTAATAAATGCCTCCTTAAAAGCCAACTGGGATTTCGCAATGTCGCGATCGCGCCAATTCACGCAAATTCAACCAATAACTGCAACTTTGGTGCGACCCCGCAAATTTGACCAATAGCTGGAGTTTCCCACAACTTCAACCAATCCCAGCAGTCCCACGTGCCAGACGTATCAGTAGGCTTGTTCGAGATGAACTGCGCATTGCCTTTAAAGTAGAAGAGAGCAGGCGTCAGCAGCAGGGGGCGGGGGAAAAAAGCTGCGGTAAAGTCAGACAGTTTCCATCCGATTCCAGCCGCTTTCAGACTGAACAGGAAGTGACAAAAACACTGTGGTGCGATTCCGATTTAATAAAATAGAATCAGACCCACATATTAGTTGGTCCACGGTCTCTACTTGTTTTAATCATGACAGAGTAGCTCTCAGAATGTTCTACATGCAATCTGTTGCTGATTTTAATTAACAACAGACTGTAAACAATAAAACGTTTATATAAAACGTCATCATGTTGTAAACCAATCAGCTGTTAAATCAGCTGAGAAGCCGGCGTTTCCCAGCATGCTCTGGGTCCGCCTGGCTCTTGCAGTCGGTGAAAAGCAACTGCGCTACCTGCGTCTCAGAACTGCGGCCGCCTTGCTCTTGTGAGATTTCCGTTGCCCACGTGTGCATGACGTCAGAGCAAGTCGGGATCAAGTCAGACACCAATCTAACCGGCATGCAACGGGCGCCGATTGCCGGTGAACGATTCTGCGCAGACCTGGCTCATCTCGAACGAGCCTACTATGTGACTCTGAGAGCCAATGACCAAGCGGGAGTGGGAATGGGTTGACGTCACACGTACGTTGGCAAATTAATTTCCTTGTTTCTGATATGAAGACGAGATGTGTGTCATTCAAACTTCTCACATTTATCAACAAAATGTACGTTGAAAGACCGTGCAAAACATTTTAGACCGTCCCGCCAACCTGTACACTTTTTATCAACAATGTACGCTGTAACGATTTACCACTCTGTTTCAATCCTGTCGGCTCTCTGCAGCGGGCGAGGCTGCTCAGTTCCCCCCGCGACTGGGACACCCACACACACCGTTAAAGTCCAATAAGTACTTTATTAAATCGTATGTGTGTCCCAGGATAGGAAATTAACTAACAATGTAAAGATCAACAAGCTAGGCTACTGACAGACATGTTCATATTTGATTCATTCAATAAATTACTATTTTTTTGTCTTAAATTTTAAATATTTTTTGTCCACCAGCCATTTTCATTAGCAGCACCTCAGCCTTATTGGTAAGGTTACTAGAAAAACAGACTTGAGTCATTTAATTCTCCTCAAAACAGGTTTCCTTTTTATTTTTAAAGAGCTATACAAAAAAAAAAAAAAACTGCAACTTCCTGGCAACAAACATACAAAAAACATTGCGAGTTTTATCGCAATTGTTTACAAAAGCTCCCGCAGCCAAGGTTGTGGGGAGTTCGTGTGAAGGCAAAGAGCGGCAGAATCTTTCAATAAGTACGGCAGAGCTGCAAGGTCTCTCCCCTTCCTTCTTAGTTTACACATTTGCAAGATGGAGACAAAGTACAGTGCCAAAACTGCCCTCCGGAATAACTACAATGTGCAATATAAAATCCTCTTACTCATCGACAGGTTAGTCACGTTGAACCATCTCACCTGTATGAACTAAGTGTGAGTGACCTTTCTTGTGTCTTTTTGCTGGTAATTGCATTCCCAGCTGCTGTGCCAGCACTGGACAGATGGGTATTCTCTGTTTTATCACTGAAATATTTATCTGTATAAAATATAGCTGCAATTCACAGGTTGTATTGAGAAACTTTTCCTATTTGATTTTCTTTTGGAAGTCTTAAAATAGAAGCAAAAAAACAAAAATACTTGTATGTCAAATCAAATGTGTCATTACTGACATTTCTCTCTCAAATTGCATCCCACACTAAAGGGGGAATAGGTACTCCTTTCAGACATCTCAAATCACTTCACCGATTTATTGGATACGAACGAAGCTGTGCTGCCATCAACTCTTTGGCTCAAAAGTCAGAAGGTGGTTATCAATTGTATAGAGAAATGATTTCTTTCTTCATACTGCACCAATGCACACAACTCCCTAAATGCCGGACCTGAGATGATGATGGGAAGATACAATATCTGGTGAGAAAGAATCTTAGTAGGCAGTGTACATTTATAACACAAGCTTCATAATCATAAAAAGAAGGTTCTCAAAGATTTATACAAGTTCAAAACTAAAACCTGGTTAAAGAGACAGCTCCCTCTGGCCCACCAATTGTTGCTGCCATCCTTCAGCTGCCAATATGATCATAAATCTGAGCTTAACTGTTGACAGTATGCAACAGCCTCATTAATTTCAGGATTTGGCTGTCTTAAAGGACATTGGTAAATAGCACTGTATTTGACATTGTCATTAAAATGTCTGTGTCTTTAACACTACTGTACTTAATTGTCTCAGTGAAATATAGTTGGAAGGGACAAGGTTGCCCAAAGGAAATTTGGTTTATAAAAGTGGTAACTGTTCATGTCCCAAAGGCTGTTTGAGGAGGCTCTGTATTTATTACCCTGCTAGCAGGAGTGTCAGCTGCAATTGCCTGGTGTGTCCATCTGTTAAACATTAAGAAGAACAAAATATCTAACAAGAAAGCAAAATATCTTGACTACTACTTGCCCAGTGCTATAAAACCCCATGTTCAGGATGTATTTTTAGCCCACTACTAGGAAGGCAAAAGCAAAAACAATACAGGCTCAGGGGATTGCTTTCAGGTCCTAAACATTTAGTCATATTTATGCTTGATTTCAACTTTGATTTAACCTTTAAATAGCAGCAGGGGCACGGCTTAATACCTACTGAAAAAAACCTTACCTAGACTACAAGCATGCCATAGTCAAAACAAAATAGCAATAATTTTTTCACCTAGTACTATGTCTCTTTCAATCTGCCAAGTAATGTCAAAACATAATGTTGCTGTGGCTGAGTATTATACAATTTGGCATGCCCATGTATAACAGAGAGACTATGTTGATGCAACCTCTTGCAATGCCACAATTATCTCTGTCTAGACACTGGCATGACAGCAAGAGCAAAAAAACTAAGTACAGCAGTTTTAAGTCTACTATTATTGCATCCACATTCTGCAGTGCAAGACCATTTCTTATATGAGCTTAATTAAAAAAAAGCTGGAGTTCTGCTGTACTTGTTGAAGCCAAGATGATGTTGTTGTCATTCACATCCCATGTGCTCACTATAACTATGATTTCTCACCAGAAAGAAAGCAGGGTCTAAACCACAGAGGTGCTTCGTAAGTTAAGACGCAACAAACCTGGAGGAGAGCAGAACAGGCTGTAAATTACTGTTCTTCATAATAAGTCTAAATGTTGACTGGAGGTTCTTTGACATCACAAATTTGGAGCAAATATTCTTAAACCCACCCTTCAAAATTCAATACAACAATCATCAGCATATTTTCTTCAAATCTACCCTTTTAGCCTACAAAATAAAGAACGTCAAGTTTATATGTTGCTCCTCTCTGTTGCCAAACTGGTAGCACCTATAACCAATTCATATAGTCTCTACATTTGCTATTCTGGACAACCGCGTAGGTGGTGCAAAAAATATCTGGAGAGCAGGACGTGGTGTGTTTACGTTTCTGTCATCATCAATAATGAATGTTTGGAATAAATAGAGAATCCAGTAGTTCTGAAAATAAAAAGATGAAAGCTTTGCAGTTTCGCGCCTTCCCATATATACATACCATTTGCTTTAGCTGACACTTCCCTCCTTTCTAAAGGAGAGAATGCATTAGTTGGCATGACCAACAGCAGCAACCCTGCATTAGAAGACAAAGAAAACATCTGCTCAAAGAATTAAAAATTAATTAAATTAAAAACAAAAATAGTCAAAAACCTGATGACTTAGATTTTGCATTGAACCGGAGAGGAAAACAAGCTAATGACAAGGAAGTACCCAAAATACACAGGTTTTATTGTACCACTTAAGAAATTAGAAGGTTTAAAAAACAAATTAAAATTTCCAATGTATTTATCCAGATGGGTTAGTTTTTCCAAAGTATAGTATGCTTAAGAAGACAAGAGTATTAGAGATGCACTAGCAGCTGTTTTGCACAGCAAGGAGGCCTACTTTTTCGTCCTTCACTACATGTATGTGCCCAACATTCTCTCTTTTTAAACCAGTTAAGGAGAGAGACCACTCTATAAAATTGTGTTTAGCTTCTATGACAGGCATCTCCTAACCAGTACATCTAAACAAGAGAATAATTCCATTTGGTTTTTGCTTTGATTATTTAAAAACAACATGTCAAAACAACCAGGAGGATATTTTCTCATGTTGCAAGTCACAGCTTGCAAGTCGCAAATCTGGCCCAAAGCTCATGTCTGGCTTTAGCTACCATGACCATGCCAACATCAGCGAGTCAACCTACTGAAGTGCAAACCGTTTGTGGTGCTGATAACCAAGAAAGAGCAAGAGCATACATTTCACCCAACTGGCAAAGAGAAAACTTGCTGCCTTAAAATTAAATTAGCTCTGCCTGTGATGAAGGTTTCATTTCAGCTTTCTTACACACGGCTCACACTACCAGTATTTTAGCAACGTTTGATGCAATATTGTGATAATGCCATTTTTCATGTTTTTTGTCACAATAATTGTAGAATGAAAGTTTTATACCGCCATATCTCTAATGAGTACTTTTTAAAATCGCATGATGCAGATTAAATCAAACGCATTTGTTGTACAATAAAAGGTGTACAGGAGTGCCTCTTGACAGATTACTGGTGGGGATGACTGAGCACATGTCCATGAAAAGCACTCTCATAGCACCGGTAATCTGAGTGGTTGACAGTAACACTAC
This sequence comes from Percina caprodes, assembly GCA_013375575.1. NCBI lineage: Eukaryota > Metazoa > Chordata > Actinopteri > Perciformes > Percidae > Percina > Percina caprodes. The sequence goes on from JABXJD010000026.1 coordinate 916,483, forward strand.
TCTGTATGATCTCAATATAAAGATTGCTGGAAATGATGGGTTAGGCTACAAGAATCTGAAGTGCAAGTTGCAGCCCAGTCTCATGGCAGTTTGTGAAATGGTCATGTTATCTAATCTATTGATTCGTGTACAGATCACGTTAATGTTGTTATTTTCGTGTGTTGATTATGAATTTTGAAGTAATGTATTTCAATGGGAAGCCTATTTTGTGATCACAGAACGATTAAGGTAGCGAGTAGTAGAGCTGTAACGATATGGAAAATAAAACCAAAATCGCGACAATGAGCTCCACGAACCTGTGTCGCAGTGGGAGAAGGCAGAATGGCGACACACGCCGTCCAACTCCAGAGTTATCCTTCTCATCCATATCCAAAGCTACCACATCTTTAACTTACTAGTGGTCCTTTTGGTGCCTTATTCCTGTTTTGTCTGGGAGATTTAACTAACTATACACACGGCTAAAAGCGAAAGAGGGGGCCCCGGTAACGCTAACAGAGGTGTAGCTAACGTTACAAGTGGCCGCTGTTCTGACTCGGGTGCCTAGGTCTGTTTACCGACGGTTCAGTAAACTGCCGTTAGCGTCCTTAGCACCGGAGTTAAGTGCTGACCGGGACGGCTGCTAACTGAGGGCTGACTGTGGAATGGATGTGTCCGCGGACCGGGGCTGTCGTCAGCTCTCATCCCGACTGAACATTTTGGAAACGTTATTTTAAGGTACAATTGAATCTTTGGCATTGGATCGATCAACATTGAAATCAATCGATGTCAATAGATAAGGTATCTGTTGTATTAATGTGTTGTAAACTGGGAAGTAATCAATGACAAAACGATGCCATGTGGCAGAAAAAAAAAAATTATGTTAATTGAGGACCCCCGTTCTTTTTTTTCTAGCCGGCGATTTCTCTGTTGTTGCGTGCCACAGAGACACGCGGATCGTGTCTGTGCGCCCGGGGATCACGTCCCGCATGTGGCAGTGCATCCCGCCGCCGCCATCTCACACACACACACACACACACACACACACACACACACACACACACACACAGTGGTCATGCTTGAGAACACGTGGATTTCATTCACCCAACAGCTAAATGGAACCAATATGCTTGCCCACACACATTTCATTAAATTGCCCTGGTAGGCTTAGTTTGGCACAGTATGAGTCAGGGGGGTTAGAGGACCGGACTGAGATGAAACACACACACAGCCAATTTAAAAGGAGAAGGGATCGGGTATAACTGAGGGAGATAGTTAAGTAACTTTGCAAGAGGGCATGTGTGTATGAGTGATGTTAAGGTGGCTACCAACCAGGTTTCATTTAATTTCAGCCAGTTTCATTCCCATCTGACAATAAGGAAGGTCTTCATTTATTTTGCTGATATATAAATATGTATACAGTATCTCTTCTAATTCCTTTTCCCAATAAAAGGAGGGCTTGTAATCAACCACAAGTTCGACAACTTTTCCATTGGACGCTGGTGGAATCACACCAATGTAGTTAAAAAACTGTCAGATATGGGAAGCGTTTGTGTGACTCAATCTGCAATGTCATATGGGCTAGGCTGCTGCCTTTGGGGTTATTAAATTGGTTCCTTTGTGCCAGACGAGTAAATCCATCACAGAAAACTGTTGCAGGGAGGTCTTGGTGCCTACCTGTAGTTTGTGTCTCTCCAGTCTCATCTCCAGAATGTTGTTCTGCTCCTCCAGACGCTGCCGCTCCGCCTCTAAATCTTCAATTTTCTGTCTGAAAAATGCATGCACACACATTCACCGACTTGTTTATTAATATGGCAAATGTGCACACTGTTGACTCAATAGGATAATCCTGGAGGTATAGCTCTGCTCACAGACATGTTAATCCAGCCTTGTTATATGCATGACTCTTTTGAATTGGTTTTTGGTCTTTTTGTGTGTGTGTGTGTGTGTGTGTGTGTGTACTACCTGAGTATGCTGACCTCTTCTTTGTTCACTGAAGAGTTGCTGTCAGAAGCAGAGGCCTGGTGCTTCTTTAAAGACTCCAGCTCCAGCTCCACCTGGGACAGACAGAGAAGAAAATGGGCCTGGTGCACTAACATAAACCACCTTTAGCCGTGTGCCAGGCAGAAACCTTTTGCATGGATCCTGAGGACTCTATTCTAGTGTGCGGTTATCTTTATACACCATTAGTCCACTGACTGAATTGATTTCCATTTCACAACTTATAAAACGTCCCCCCCCCCCATACTTGTTTTCAGTCTGTGTGTGTCTTAGTTTCTCTTCAATCTTGCTCTCCTCTCTGAAAATATCCCTCATGTCCATTTGCACACCCATTTTCCTCCTTTTCTGAGCATCTGTCTGTCTCTCAGCTCATTCTCACTCCCAGTCTTCCCAAGATGGAGAAGTAATTACTGCTATACCAGACAGGTGGATTTCACGCGCCAATACTCATTGCCATGGCTATGTTGATGTCTCCTTGGCAACAAGGACCATGAAAAGGGATAAGAAGACACAAAGACAGTGTCACAGAGTGTGTAAGAGAGTTTAGGTCACACCTGCCAACTATCGGTTTTATCTCAGTTTTATTTCATAATTTTATGCAGTATACTTTTTTTACTTTTCTGTTATTTCCACATCCCTCAATAAAGAAAATGACATATACAGTAGAAAACTTAACAGATGGAGTGGCCCTTTTAATCCAAATGTGAGATCAAGAAATTAGTTACTTGGTGCAACCTGGCACCTACTTATTTCAAGTTACAATTTAAAAAAGAACAATGTTCCAATATTAGTAGTATGCTTCTTGCCAGCATGGAAGAGAAAGGAGACGTACTCATCGCAAGAAAACCAATGTACTTGTACCATGAATACAAATGGTAAATAGGACTGTCCCTTTGAATAGGTTTACAGGAACAACTTCATTATTCAGCACACTGGAAAAATGCATGTTAGTAGTCAGCATGTTAGTCACAGAGGCATTAGAGCATCTTTGACTCACAGAAAGGCCAAGTACACCTGCCAGGATTACAGCCATGACTAAAAAGATACCTGTGACAGTTTGATCGCTAGTGGCTGAGGTTAAAATTACCAATGATGAAGAACTAATTCAGATTTCTAATAGCTAATATAGAATAATTTAAGATGTGTGCACTTACTGTTTGCAGCTGCAGTTTCAGAGTCCCTGTCTCTTCCTGTGCTTTGGTCAACTGTCCCTGAAACGAAGGACAGAACAAATAGAAAAACGTTGCCTACAGAATAGAAAAAAGGGCTTCCTGTCCTTATCCTACTGATATATACAGAATTGACAGAAACAGAGGATGTGAGTTAAGCAAAGGCGGGGGCGACCATATATTATCCAAAGTGTACATTTCATTCCATTTTGAAACACTCAACACACTCTCTCGGCATCTCATATTTTGTTCCTGTGATGCTCACAATGCCCCAGTGTAGAACAACTGCAGTTTTATCAGTTTTCAGTGCAGATTTCTGTCAATGTTTCAACTAAGCAAAAGTACTGAGCCTGTAGACAAGGAGCAGCCGAGCATCACGCATTTACAGTGCCTTTAGCTGTGAACAAAGTGTCACAGAACGACATGCATACTAAATCGGCCGGCAGCTTAGAGCACAATTTAGTGCTTCATATCCAAATTTGTTTTGAAAACAGACTATGAAAGCTAACTATAAAATCAAGTGTTGTATTTGTGTGTGTGTGTGTGCACAAGCCTGCACACCCACCTCCATCTCTGCATTGTAGCTCTGTGTCTTCTGCAATATGTCCTCTGCCTCTTTGAGCCGTTTGCTGAGTTGAGGAGCGTACTCAGAAGGTGCCAGCTCGCTGTCATAGGACTCTAGTATGGCACGCATTCCGTCACGCTCCTGTAACACACAAACATTAACATAGCACTCCAAAATGGAAATCCTGCTGTAGACTTAGCACCTTTCCATGTAGCCGAGGAAGAAGAAAGTCATGACATTACAGCGTTTCGCTGTCAGATATGTAATGTTTGTGTGCATCGGAGTGAATAAACTGAGAATATCAAAGCTCTTTGATGTTTTTAGGATTTGTCTGTGTTACTTTTGCATGACTGTTTGGTGTTTTAATATGACAGGCAAATGCTTTTGTGAATGAGGAACAAAGTATGAGGCAGCTGTGCCTTTCTCATCCAAGCTGTGGGGTTATGGTCATACTCCATCTTTCTTCTAATGTAATAATCAAATCAAAGAAAAATGTCTTTGTAGATAAATTTAAAAAAAAAAAAAAAAAACATAATCAGAGTCATGACAGACAAATGTCTTTGCAAATGAAGCATATAATAGTATGCTGCCTCATCTCCCTTATCTGAGATGTCACAATTTAAAAATGTACTGGTATAAAACACGTGTTCTCAACATTGTACTCTGTCCAGTAAATCAACCCGCCAAGCAGTTGCTTCTCAAAGAAGAGATAGGATAAAAACATGCTCAAGTCAACGTCTTCACAAGTGTCACTCAGGCTGACACGCCATCTACAAATAGCTCACGAGTTTCTGTCAGTGTGTAGGCTTGACGTTTGAGTGTGCAAGTTCATTCTCACACACAAAATCATGCATGTCTTGGTATGGTTCCCAAAAAACACAAAAATGTATAGAAAGAGAAGTCAGCCCTCTACAGCAAGCATTAGAAAAGAAAGACTATCGGAAAAGAAGTATGAGTGTGGGTGATTGGTTGAGAGGAAAGTAAATGGTTGTTGACAGACATGGAAGACAAACAAACAGCAAAGGCCCTAGTCTGCATTCAAGTCTATGATTGAAAAGATAAAGTGACAATTTCATGTCAGAACAGAAGTTATGCTCTACTTTCAACATATGTTATAATGACTGGGATGTTTGAAGAGACAGAAGAAGTACATACTGTGTTCAGCTCAACTGCTACAAGTGGACAAAAAATTATTATTTGTTTACCAATGCTGTCAACTACCGTAGTCAATGTTTAATATTGTATGAAGCAACAATGTCAGCCAGTGGTTTAGTTATCTGTGGCACTAGAAAATACCATTTAGTAATAGATATTCATTTAAAAAATTGCACAATCCATTACATGTCTGACACATTTTAGTTTGTAAATTAATGAATGATTAATTAATATGTTACATAGTGAATCTGTACTGTTGCCAGGCAACATGATGAGTGAGAACAATCAAATCTGTTTAAAAACTGGCAAACCTGTTTCTTAATGCAAATGCAATGTCAGTCAAGAGTGTTAAAATGATGCATCTCCTCGCCTCCCTTCACTGCGCTGGTCCACTCGGCATTATAAAGCAAAGCAGGCTGCATTCTGGAGCAATCAAGCTTTTAATAAACATCTCACAAGCAGCCAAGCTGCTGAGAACCATCCTTGCATTTTGAGGGTCATTGAAAGCTCAATAGGCTGTCATTAACGGGGCTAATTAGGAAAAGCGTGTAAGATTCAGGTTGAAGTCAAGTAATAAATACTGGCAGTAAATACCATTTCAGATAACTGCATGTAATATATGCTGATTGCCAAGGAGTGTCATCTTTTAAAATGGCTTAAAAGCACCTTGTAATTCCTGGATGTAACAATCTATGAATAATAGGAGTCAGATTTGCTTATAGGCTAGTATCCAATCAGATTCAGACTGTGATTAGGCAGATCAAAACCAACATAATCCATTTAAAGATGACTAAGTCTGGTTTAATTTGAAAACATTTACGTGACATCTTCTTTGATTCAACTTTTTGTTTTGGCGGCATCATTTGTCACGCAACATTACACAATTGCCTTATACATCCTGTGATAAGCTTGGAAACGAGAAAAGAAGACAAACCAAAGGACAGGCTGAACACAAGCAATAACAAAAAAGGTACAAACACCTTCAGAGGTCACTGTGTGTGTGTGTGTGTGTGTGTGTGTGTGTGTGTGTGTGTGTGTGTGTGTGTGTGTGTGTGTGTGTGTTGCCAATTCTAACCAGCAGGCCCTTTGGCTATTTACTGTCCATTAATGTGTAATGAAATTCACTCAATCTAAATCAAAAATCTGACGGTTCTTCTCTGATAAAAACTCTAATTTTAAAAGCACACAAAACAAACAGGGAGCGGGAGGACAGTGTGATAAAACTACTGTTTTCATCATCTATTTTTTTAAATTGCTTTTATGTCAACTGTTTTATAGTGTGTGAAGATGTGGCTGTGCCTCTAATGGGTCAGCGACTCTGTCCCACTAAAGAAAATAAGAAACAAAACAGCTGAGCAGAGCAACAGTAGAATGAGGGAGACAAAGCCTTGTAGAAGAGATTGAAGGATGAAATGTATTCTCCTCTGCCTCTTCCTTAACAACTTGTTGTCAAGGAGCAGCTAAGCAAGGCACTTAATCATTATTGATTTGTGAGGCAGAATAGAATGGATCTGTATAGAGCTCAAACGGTTACTTGATTCATTGAATTTATATAATTACAAAATGAATTGACAACAATTTTACTAATGTATTCGTAGTTTAAGTCAATTAATCCATTTGTTGGTTATTGCATGACATACAATGTCTACATCTTTGAAAATTACACCATTATTACTACTACTACTACTACATCTAACGAGAGGTTACTTTTAGTCAGAAGGTAACAATAATAGTAGCTGGCTATTACTAGATGCCTTATAATAATAAAAACATTGATTGGTTACAGCTCTACAATATCTATCACATCAGTATGTTGTAAATTGTTTTTGTTGATATACTAAATTATTTTGAGCAAATGTATGAATAAAAGACTAAACATAGGCAGTTGTAGATAGTTGTGCTCCTTGTAATCTGATAGTTGTAATCCTTAAGCATAATACAATATTATGAACATTTGGCTAGCTAGAACTAATGTTTAGCAAACCAGCCCTGAATAAAAAAAAAAAAAAAAAAAAAAAGGGTCAAAGTTATATGAAAAAGTCAGTATTCAACATATTTTTTAATCCATCCCGACTGGATGATAAACAATATATTCACACCCTCTGAATGCTTAGTTAAGTGCAAATGGTTTAATGTGTTCTCTGCCAAATCAGTCTGGGGCCGAGACCTATTTTTCGCATGCGTGTGGCTCTGCTTAGTTATGGTAGTGCCTGAGAGTGTGCGTGTGTGATTTGTGTACTAAGAGACCGAGCATGTTGACCTAGGGAATTACACACACTGCAAAATCAATATCACTGGGAGGTCTACTGAGGAACTGCAGAGCAAGGGGAAGCAAGACGGGCATGACATTCATCGACCAGGAATTCTGTGCAGGCCTTGAGATTTAGGCACCTGCTGCGCAAGTGTTTAAAGTGAAATTTTGGCATTGGGTGATGATGGAAATGTCGTGTCTCAAGTTTTGAATATTTGCTGTGTCTGTATTTATGGATTTAGTGTTTGTGTGTGTGTCATTGATTTTCTGGCACCTTGGTTAATAAGAGCACTCTCTTCTGTAGTCGACGGACAAGAGCGTCCTGCGTCTCCCTCTTCTTCTGCTCCTCCAGAGTCTTGCTGCGCTGCTGGGACAGCTCTGCTTGGAGCTCAGACTGTGAATGCTCCACACTCCTCACACTGATGGACCAGGATAAATGAATGGGTGGAAAGCAAAAGCGTGCGTGGGGGTTAATAACAGGGCAAAGGAGAGGGCAGGGAAAGAGGGAAACAGGTTCAGTGCTGAAGGTTTAGACAATCTGGGAAAAGCAGTTCATAGTCAATTTAGATTAATACTCAGTAACAGATAACTTAGCAAATAACACTGTCCAGGAATTATTTGCAGCAGCACTTATGACAGATTTTTATCGATAGGACATTATACCATAAGCTCCCTTCCCCCCTCCCACCCTCTCCCCTAACACTCTTCTATTCTGCTGTTTCTAATATATAATAATGAGCCCAATACTTTCAGCAGAAGAGAGACTCTTGTTAGCTAATGAAAGCTTTCTTAGCCGGACTAAGCTGCAGCATGAATATACCAGAGCAGCCGTGCAGCCCTCCCTACAGACATCACCTAAACAGGACAAGTTTAATTAGTGAATTCTCTCACACACACACACACACACACACACACACACACACACACACACACACACACACACACACACACACACACACACACACACACACACACACACACACACACACACACACACACACACACACACACACACACACACACACACACACACACACACACACACACACACACACACACACACACACACACACACACACACACACACACACACACACACACAGTTACTGTCAGGAGTGCTATCAGAATCAGGACCAGTTTAATTAACTTTGTGACAATTAAGGACTTCACAGAGATACGCTCTAATAGATACATGGGGGAAGAGGGGCATCCAAGCAGACAGAATAAGAGAATCTGAATGCAGAGAAAGGGCGAGTTACCGGCTGTTGAGATTGTAGTTCTGCTCTTTTAGAGCAATTTCTCTTTGCTGGATCTGAATCACCTCCCTGGACAGATCCTCAGGTTTCCTACAGACAGACATTTACAGAACAGTTAGCATAGCACGCACACACACACACACACACACACACACACACACACATAATGAAGAAAAATCAATATGACAGAGAGTAGAACGAACAGAGAATAAATGAAAACAACAGTGTTTCCATATTCTGTTATTATTTGGCCAGTGGGGAGCTGGGAAATAAAATGACATGAGCAGCAGAGGGAGAGCTGAGGAGGAGGATAGTGGGCTAAATACTGGTCACAGTCCTACAAAACAAACTCACTCGGTGTGACATATTGACTGATTACAAAACATGCATACACAAAACACAATGGGAAGGCAACAATACAGACAGTCATATAGTCTGACAGAAATGCACCACAGGACCTCCAAACTCTACATCCTGGCTGTTACTATGGATCTGTCCAAAAATCCATCCATATTCGTCCACTTATCCGGTACCGGGTCACAGGGGGGAGCAGCTCCAGCAGGGGACCCCAAACTTCCCTTTCCCAAGCCACATTAACCTGATCCGACTATGGGATCCTGAGGCGTTCCCAGGCCAAGTTGGAGAGATAATCCTTCCACCTAGTCCTGGGTCTTTCCCGAGGCCTCCTCCCAGCTGGACTTGCCTCGAACACCTTCCTAGAGAGGCACCCAGGAGGCATCTTTACCAGATGCCCGAACCACCTCAAATGGCTTCTTTCGACGCAGAGGAGCAGAGGCTCTACTCCGAGCTCCTCTCGGATGACTGAGCCCTATCTCTAAGGCATACGGCAGCCACCTTCCTAAGGAAACCCATTTCAGCCGCTGTACCCTGGATCTCTTTCTTTCGGTCATGACCCAGCCTTCATGACCATAGGTGAGGTAGGAATGAAAACTGACCGGTAGATCAAGAGCTTTACCGTCACAACGGTGCGATCAATTGCATGTCCTTCACTTGGGGTAAGGACTCATTCCCTACCTGAAGAAGGGACTCTATTGGTTTCCTGCTGAGAACCATGGCCTCAGATTTAGAGGTACCGATCCTCATCCCAGCCGCTTCCAAATCGGCTGCAAACCGATCCAGTGAGTGCTGAAGGTTGCAGGCCGATGATGCCATCAGGACCACATCCGCAAAAAAGCGATCAAATCCCCAGCGCCTCGGACTGCAACCCCTCCCCACCCCAAATATGCCTCAATATCCAGACCATAAATACTACAAACAGGATTGGTGACAAAGCACAGGCCTGGTGGAGGCCAACCCTTACCTGAAATGAGTCCAACTTACTGCCAAGAACCCGGACCCAGCTCTCAATTTGGTCATAAAGACATTGGATGTCCCTGAGAAGGGACACCCTCACCCCATACTCCCACAGCACCTCCCGGGGGCCCGGTCATGCACCTTTTTCCAGATCCATAAAACACATGTAGACCGGTTGGGCACACTCCCCGGCTCCGCAACTAACCGTTTGGGCTTACCAGGTCTGTCCAGAGTCTTCCCCATCTCCTGACCAAACTCAACAGCAGATGGTGATCAGTCTAGAGCTCCGCCCCTCTCTTCACCCGAGTGTCCAAAACATTCAGATCAGATGAAACGATTATAAAATTGATCATTGACCTTCGGCCTGCGGTGCTCTGGTAGTACACTCAGTACACTTATGAACATCCCTATGCTTGGTGGTGTTCGTTATAGACAATCCATGACTAGCACAGAAGTCCAACAATAGACAACCACTCTGGTTTAGATCAGGGAGGTCGTTCCTCCCAATCACGTGTCTCCATTTGTCTCCGTCATTGCCTGCGTGTGCTTTGCAATCATCTGTCCAGCAACTGATTGCCATTATCTCTTTATCTCTTGTGAAATGGGTTTATATTAAGGGAGGTTAGCTCAAAATCATACGTTTGCTGCCACTTCGCAGTTAGAATTACACACCTTGAAAGTCCAACTTAACATCAGGAGATTGAGTGTGCTCATAAAGACTTTACCTACCAATGTAACATCTTTTCTTCCATGACATTTTGGTATGATAAGAAGAGGCTGAGCAGTCAAGGTTAACATCAAGGATGAAAAACCAGAGAATGTGAAAGTTAGGTGGTCTGGATTTATCACCACTTCAAATTCTGCTAGATGGAGCCTTAGGTATGAAAATAATCTCATGACTAAAATATGAGTTCATGAATCATATGATGGAATAACTATGGTGCCCAAAGCAGGTAATTCCACGTTGCCCTGAGCACAGAGGGATTAGCCTTTTCCTGATCTTATGAGAGAGGTTGTTTAAGTGTTCTGCTTTTTTTTTTTTTTTTGGGGGGGGTTTCCGCAGGTCACAAGAAAGCCATCTCTGTCGATGCTCCAAATAACAAGTTGGTTACATATTATTGGGTGACATGACGTGCCATAATATAAGGTAATTACGAGTAAATGCACTGCCAGGCACTCTTAGACAGAAAATTAAACCAACTGTATTTTCAGATAATTTTGTAGCATGGTAAATTGTGCAAAACTCAAGAATAAAACAACATATTTCTTTTCAAAATGTAATGTTTTTACTTGGAGAACGTGGGAGCAGGTCAGGAGATAAAAAGAAAAAAGGCAGAATCCATTACTGTCTGAAACAGGAACAAGACACACATACAGTATAGCCTACTATGTACACACACACACAAACACACATTCAAATGTATTTCTAACTTCTTGAGACACAAATGCACAAAATAGTCTCAATTCTCGCTTTAGCTGGTCAAAACGTTAATGAAAAGGAAATCCATTTCCAGGAAATCTCCCTGTGTATTTTCATCGTCTGTCCCTTCAATGTTGTACCAACGTAACAGCCTAGTTTTAAGAAAGTATTTTCATTACTTTTCTGTCAATCTTATATTTAATTGTCAACCACATGTGTACACACATGAGCAAGCACAATGTTATCAGACAGTATAACAGAAGGAAAGGAAATACACACTAGCAACCAGCCAACTGCTGGCAAACTCGAGCTGCGGCTGTGGGGCTTGTCTATTCTACCAGACAGCCACATTGATTGTTGTTGGGGAGGTATAACTGCTCTCCAAAAGTTATTTTCAGCTGACAAAAGACATTGCTAAACAACCAAATTGTGTGTTGCAGGAGACAAACTCCTCATAGACAACCCCAATGGGTTTACTTCTCCAACTGCTCCACATGTTCTTTTCACACCACTAATGACCAAATCAAAATATGTGGTAACAAAAAAAGTTAAAGTGTATAAACTAAAGCAAAACAAAGTTTAAAGTATCAGAAGCTTGCAGTTATGAGAAATTACTTACAGGCAAGCAAATTAACAAATGAATAATACAAATATGGACTAGTGTGCAAAAACATTGCCGCCCTTATGAGATATTTCATATTTAATGAAGTAGCCTAAACATGGGCTCTAAGATGAAGCTTTGTATTGAAGTCAACAATAATTACGACAAATTACTGATGGCACTGTGGTATCATTCTGTCACTGCACTTCAACTGAAATTCGATAATTTTTAACTCCTAAAAAAGGCATGACATTAATCCAGATTCAATTCAAACACATACAACTATAATACCCAAATGTATGTAATGACTGCTTAACAGCCAAAAAGGCAATCACATATGCCTGATAATATGCAGTAATTCAGAATAATCAGAATAATGCTGAGTCAAGACTAATTTTTATGTGGCATTGTTGTACTGTGTGAAAGAAAGGTGAACAGATTATTGCATTCCATTTTCCTCTACATCACAGAACTGTGTCGGGAAAACAACATCCTGACAATTAAGTTCGCCATTTAGTAAACAGTAAAAACAGCTTGAAGGAGTTTCTAACTGTTGATTTGCAAGCTGCATTAACCTTTACTTTACTTTTGAGCCTGACACATATGGTTGCCCTTTAGAAGCCGCATGTGCAATGCAGGTTTTTCTGTTGTTGGTTTTTTATTTTTATTTAAACAAAAGCATGCAGACAGCCAATGACGTCTCACATGGAACAACTGAATTTTGAGTGGGGTTTCAAATGTTCAACTCAATTTACCCAGGGTAATTTAGATCTTCAGAAAAATAATGGACAGCCCAACCAAATTGTGTACATTATTGCATACATTAAAGTGAAATTGATATTACATTCCTGTAATCCTACCAGGTCTTTTAACATCTGTAACAGTTTAACACACACACACACAGACACACACACACACACACACACACACACACACACACAATTCCTTTCAACATTCTGTTTACATTACAGCCAGAGTTAATCATAGAGAAAATGGCGTGCGTGCCTGTGTGTACGCATGCATACAATGGACAACGCTGCAGTGTTTATAATCTGTCAGATCTGCTCCACTGCTCACAAGGAAACATGCAATCATTCTCTCATTACCAGTTAGGACAGGATGCATTGAGACACACTCTGCGCACACAAGCAGGTATAAAACAAACACACCTATACACGCTGGTGGACTCCATCCACAGTGATGATGCACATTTATTTGGAGTGACCACAGCTCCACCTAGTGCTACTCATTCATATTTCAAAGGAAACATACTGACATAACTTTTGAAAGCAACAACTTATGTATTTCATTCTTTCTGTCTTATAAATCACACACATAAGCACACGGTGACACAGTTTCTGACCTTATGTTGAGTCCCGTAGATTGCCCAAGGTTTACCCAGGCTTGGAGCTTCTCCGCCAACCTCTAAGGATTCAAGAAACAATAGGTCACATGTGTGTCTATGTATAGGAAATAGACTATAGTGTTACTATGACAGCAGTCAAATTAAGAATAGGAAATAAGATATAACAAATAATGAAATTGGTCGCTGTAAAGTAAGCACTCTTTTTAATCTCTTCATTTTATGTTTGGAGCGCTGGAAAATGATAATGAAATTCTAAAGAGTGGAATGCACAATACAATCTCATACACACAATTTAGTTTACCTCCTTCTCCAGTTCAATGTTAACCAGCTCTTCTTTTGTCTTCTGCATCCTCTCCAGCTTCCTCCTCAGCCCCTCCACCTCCTCTTTCAACAGGCTGCAGTTCTCCCTGCTCTCCCTGGACAGAGAGGAGTGAAAAGAGACCAAAACAAAAGCAAAACACAAAATTAACTTGAAAGCTTTGTCCTTAGTGTCTGATGTAGAAATTGCATATTTTTGATCCCTGGCAGCATTCAACTTACATGATTTTGAAATCTCATTTCAAATGTTCACAGTAACTATATCTATTACATGAAAGATAAAACATTTGGAATTTGGTAGCATGTTAACCTGTATTACATAAATTATTCTAAAACCGTAAGGGGGGGATGATTTTAGGATTTTTACACCACTATTTCTGCTTCAAATTAAAGCCTTTTAGCACTGCAGAGGACAGTCAATAGATGTTATCATTGACGACAGATGTCATCGGGGATGTTACTTTCCAACGTGATAGTACTTCGACCATTCTCCTTATTTTCAATGGACATTTGCCCACATAAAAAACGGTCCTAAAACTAGCAAAGAGTTCATGTGACCAAGCAGTCAGTAACAGTATCTTCAGCAGAATTCCAGTTGTGTAAACAACATTATTATAAATCCATTATCTTGAGAAATGCAATTGAGTTTCATGCTTCAATTTTTCTGGAATGCTGCCAACACTGCCAAATAATTATGTGCATGGAAACACAGTGAATTCTTTAATTACTCTTAGTAATGTTTAGATTTCTCAAGTGGCATGACTTTTCTCCCACTTTCCCCTCCTCAGAAGTCACCTGTCACCCACTGCCTCCTAGTGTGTGATGGTGCACTGGCTCCCAATACCCCCACCCAAACATGTAATCTGTGTATCATGGTGGGATTGCAAGCATGACAATCACAAATATTATTTGTTTAGATTGGTGTGTGTGCGTAAAGGTGTGGCGGACATTGTTGGGTGACCATACAGATGTGTTTTTTAATGTTATCTGTTGGAGCAGACGATAGAGTTTTATCTTATCTTAGTGTGGTACGATGATCCAAAGTCACACTGAAATGTCATCAAGACTTATTGAGCACTGTGGGGTCGCACTAGGCTGCAGTCTTTAAAAATTAAAGCCTGTCTGTTCTATTAAAAGATGAGAGATTTTTAAAGGCATCTGATTATTCTAAAACCCCTATAATACAGGTTGTTTCTCTCTTGATAAAAACCGTATGAGGGATGATTTTTGAGGTTTTTTTTACATCACTATTTCTGCTGCAAATTACAGCCTTTTAGCAATACAGAGGACAGCCAATAGATAATATCACTGACGACCGATGTCATCAGAGATGTTACTTTCCAACGTGATAGTACTTCAACCATTCTCCTTATTTTTAATTGACATTTGCCTACATAAAAAATGTATTTGACCTGAGAAAGGCATTATCCTCTCTGAGGCACTTCAACTCCTTTTCCAGGTCGGGAACTTTGGCTGCCTCAGACTTAATAGTCTTCACTATGGCGATGTCTTGCTCCTGGAGGTTGAGCCGTCTCTCCAACTCCTGCCAAAAAAAAGGAGCGAGAAATCAGCCAAAAGAAATACCAACAACACATGTGTATTCAGTGCACTTCAAAACCTAGGGCTTTTGTGTAAAAAATAACCTTATGTACACAAATATTTATATCTAAACAAATGTGATGTGAAAATTAAATATGAAGTGGAAACCAAAAACTGACAATAATTCAAACAATGTTTATATGCACACAACTTACATGCAACTCACTTTATCCACTGTATGCAGTATGCAATATCCTCACATTATCTAGGTTTGTGATTGTCAGTGCAGGTTTGTCTTTCACCTGTCCTCAGCCACTCACTGTCATCTTTGGACAAACAGATTTAGTAGCTGCGTGTTTGAACACTGCTGCATTTACAACGCTGCTGGATTAGGCTCAGTAATGGGGTATGAAAGCAACAAGCAATAGAACCCATCTTACACATTACCAGTGTCAGTTCTTGCTTTCATTTAAGCATGTAGATTATGAATGTAGTTTTGAAATCATCATCATATTATTGTTTAATTGATTAACTTTTTAAAATAGTGCACCTCTGAATCATGGACAGGGGCATGTTGTGATCTCAGTTTGTGCACGGCGGACAAGTGTGCGGTCAACTGAGTGCAACATACCTTTATCTTGATAATGTGCTCTGAGCAGGAGGACTGGGCAGCTTGGAGACTTTGGCAAAGCTGAGAGACTTCCTGAAACTTCCTGATTATAATACCAAATGAGATAGAACTGTGTGGTCAGCATTTCTCTTCTGCAGTATAGCATGAAACAGAGCTGGGCAAGTTGGTAGTCTCAGTATGCGTCTGTACCTGCGTTGTAAATCTAACTGTTCCTGCAGTTCCTGGGTTTCAAGGGCTTGAGAAGAAGTTGTCAAGTCTTGGTTTTGAATCTTCTGCTTCAGCTCTCTGATCTCATCCTTCAAAGAACTGATGGTCTGGGAAAAGATTAAAGAAGTAAGCCAACATAAGATAGGAGACATGACCGGAGTACAAAATGCAGTAAGGGTGTGTGCTGTGCAAGTCTTTGTGTGTACCTGGTTAGCAGTGTTCAGTCTTGTATCTCGCTCCTCCAGTTTCCTGTTCAGACCCTTCAGGTTCTGACGGAGAGCACAATTTACCTCCACCTGCTCTGATAGGTTCTTAGCTGCATCAGTCTCTCTCTCCCCCAACTTTTTTATTTGCCCCATGAGGTCTTGGTTCCGGTCAACCTCATGCTGTAGCATAAAAGGGTGAAAAACAGGTTTTACCCAAAATCTTCTCTGACGCTTAACAGTTAATGTGACATTATCTCAGTAAGAGAACGGTAAGGAAAGAATAATATATATAAATTCTGTCCAGAAACTTTATATTAGAGTTAATCGTCGTCCCCATATACTCATGTGTATTATATGTACAGGTTTTAGACCTGTACCTCAAAGTCTCGTGCGCTGTCAGAAGCAGCCTTCTCCAGTTCAAATCGAGCTCGCTTGTGACTAAGCTCCATCTGCTTCTTCTCCTGGTCCAACTGAAGGTAGCGATTCTTGGAGTGAACTCTGTCTGCTGCTTCCAGCAACTAAAGGAAAAGACAAGTCAATCAGTGCAGACGGTTGCATGTCAATATCCCCTGTACACAAATCACTGTTGATACATCAGTTTCTATATACCTACATCCATGCTGCGTTTGTACTGACTCTGCAGGTTTCCATTCCCCGCTGTGTGATCTGACAGCCTCTGTGGAGCATTAGAGTGGCTGATGAAGGAATTGAAGGACTTCAAGGTTGTTAACACAGTGGTGTCATCCTCTAAATCCATTTGGAGAGTCTCTGGTGTTGTAGCTAGTGCACAAATGGAAAGTTCAGACATGAGAGCAAGAGTCAGTAAAGGCATAGGTAGCTACTGCAGTATTAAAACACACCACAGCTAGCTATGTCAGCCAATACTTAGCTAGCTACTAGCGAGATAGATAGATAGATAGATAGATAGATAGATAGATAGATAGATAGATAGATAGATAGATAGATAGATAGACGTTAACTGACATTAGCTTCCTTGCTCACACAACACAAACAGCAATTAAAGTTAACGTTATCCAAGCTAAGCTAGAAGCTTAAAATAATAGCAACGTTGATGTTAAGTCGCTTAAGTTACATTACGTACATTTGTCCCGGTAACGTTACTCTAGTGGTTTAAACTGTTGTTTTCGTCACTAAACCGCAGGCTAGGAATAACTGTTAGTTAACGCGTAGCTAGAATGTTCGAGTGGGATGTGTTAGTTTCTACGGCTAGCTAAGGTTTTTCAGAAGGTACTGTACTAAATGAATGCTGCTTACAATCTTAAAATAACCATCTAACGCTAGCTAGCTTTTACGTTATAATAGTCTCGCTTGGAAGCATATTTCCTCACCACAGACTTGTTTGTGAGCAGGAGCAGGTTAGCCGCAAAGATAAGTTATCTTTACTCTGCTAGCTAGTTAGCTGTACACAACATTGCATACTCACAGCAGAACTCCCTCCAGTTCAGCTCGAATGGGATGCGTGTAGTATCGCGGGAGTTCTTGATGTATCGCGAGAGTGTCAGTTGCAAAATTACCTCTTTGGGGGTTATGAGAAATTAAATCACACAGCAGCACTGTACAGTTATTTTACATAACTAAACACGTTAACAGGTTATTGGATGAGTAAAATGAATTAAGGTAAAAGTATGTAAGCGGTTTAGACGTCATAAGCAGCTTTTTATGAGGAGGCAAGTCACATTATTTAGCCTCTAGCTGTATGAATCTACCTTCAGGTGGATGGAGTCAGAAAGAACTAAAGCAATGAATAGCACCAACAACATTGTTATCAACTGTCTGCTTTTCAGGTAGATTTAATGAAATTAAGAAAATAAAAACAAAACACATTGGAAAAATATTGTATTTTCATTGTTTTGTTCCACATCAGCCTATATGTACTAGGATGTAGGCATCTGTGACTTTACTGACAATAAAACATTATATATACAGTATATTCAATTAAACGTTACCTATAAGTAGATATCACAAATACTCAAGCCTAGAAAAAGTTCATAACTATCATGGTGTGTTTCCACTGTCAGTGTCATTTCCATGCTTCCTATTCATTTCTGTGGGAGCGTGCAATGCATTCTGGTAGCGTCGCCGGGACTCTGTGTGGTATTCATCTTCTCTAATCTAATCTCAGCTGCTGTTAACTTGCGATTTTTGAGGCTGGTGACTCAGATGAACTTATCTTCAGCAGCAGAGGTGACTCTTGGTCTTCCTTTCCTGGGGTGGTCCTCATGCGAGCCAGTTTTGTTGTATGACTTGATGGTTTTTGTGACTGCACTTGGGGACACATTCTAGGTTTTTGCAATTTTCCAGACCGACTGACCTTCATTTCTTAAAGTAATACAACTGATGGTCCCAACCCCATTAATAATGCAAGAAATTCCACTAATTAACCCTGACAAGGCACACCATTTCAGGTGACTACCTCATAAAGCTCATTGAGAGAACACCAAGGGTTTGCAGCGGTATCAAAAAAGCAAAGGGTGGCTACTTTGAGGAATCTAAAATACAAGACCTACAGTATATATATATCTCATTTCAAATAAAATGTAATTTCATAGTTTGTCCCACAGAGAGCAGCATTGCATTTTTTTATTTTTTTACAGGATGATGAGGGAACTGGTCAACAGCAAGCGTGGATATGAATGTTGTACTTTTACTTTGCAGAATGATCTGGCCAGTGTGCATTAGCATTAGGCATATAGGCCCAAGTGGCACTAATGGCAGTTTTAAAGATGGCAAAGAAGGTATGGCCTGATTGCCATAGGTGACATGAAATAAGACCATTTGAGCACAAATATGTCCAGAAGCATTAATATCCATGTTTAATTGAATCACAAAAAGTACCACAAATAATGCTCCTGATCCAAACATAAATTAACAGCCGAGGTTTTCTAAACCTTGTAACCAACAATGACTCTGATTATTATGAGTCCAGTATAGAGTCGAGCGGTATCCACATTTTGATACCGTCAAACCTCCTCCCTAATTTACCATGGTTTTACCGTGGCTAATTAAAAATGATGATGTAAGGCTCAGACAGCATCACCAAACGGTTGGCTTGTGCCTACATCGTTCAGAAACTGAATACCAAACACTAATACTGAAACACCTCTCCCTTCTCATTAGGTCAGAACCCAAAATGCTGCCCCAAACTACAAAAGTTGTCTTCTTCTTCAAGACCAGGTCACTCAATGCGCGACTTGCCATCTCCCCCTCTCTCTCTCTCTCTCTCTCTCTCTTCTCCTTCACACTCCCACATGATGACAACCAACAATAAATTATATTTAATATTTAATCCATGTCTCCTATATAAGTGCATTGCATTTTTTTTAATGATGGTATTGAAACTCATACAGTTGCTATTTTTAAGACCCTGCAGTATACCAACCCCAGTCCAGTAGCTTATGCTTCTACATTAATGTTTCATTTATTCCCAAGAGGGAATTTGTCCTTTGCATTTGAAAAGCACAGCACAGTGCCCAAGGACCAACTCTAGTTCAAGATGCTGTGGTCAGAAGCAATGGCCACATGGCATACATAAATGTCTTTTGCTGTCGGGAGAAACAAGAAGGCTCAAAGAATTTGATTAAACATAGGTAGGGAAAAGGTTTAGAGAAGACCAAGGCCTTACCTGTAGGATGACAATATTAAACACTGATCTGCTGTCCCACCCAAATAAATGAATATAAGATTACACAGAAGGCATTAAGTGGTCCTGCCACTTCATCAGCTTTCAGCTGTAGATGCTAAAAAGAATTAGCTGAGGGTCTAATCCAGCAAAAGTAAGTAAGTATTAAATTATCACACACATTTCCCAGTCTAGAGCAGAAAGTCAGAGCTGGTCTTACATTGCCAGACCTACCTTCGCGGCACTGTGGAGGAAGGTCTGGCTAGTCCACACAACTGGTTTATTGGCATTTCTTCAAAGTGCATAGTTTCTGTCAGCCCCATGCAGAATTCAAAATAACGACTAAAAAAGTAACGGCGCATCCACAGGATACAAGCCTTCCGTGATCGCGCACCACCCCCACATCTTCTCCACGCAGTTAGTAGCCAAGGAGGACGCGGAGTCGCCGGACAACACCAGACAGAGTATTGTGGAGTTCTTAATTAGCTTTGTAGCAACTTATTTGGCAATGGCTTGTGACATTAAAGCTTTAAACCAATTACAACCGTCTTGAACGGCCCTGGGCGTGGGTACGGAGCCTCTGCAAGAAGACTTAATGTCTTAAGTCAGAGCCGATGCCCTCCCTCACCAATATCTATGCAAGAAAAGAGACATTAAACAAAAGCTAGGGGGAGCCTCAGAGGCAGTGTTGGGAAGGATACTTTCAAAACGTATTCAGTTACAGAATACGGAATACAGAATACATGTCCAAAAATATAACATATTCCATAATACGTTACTCAATCTGAGTAACGTATTCTGAATATTTGGATTACTTCCACATTGAATTGCATTTTTTAAGTGAAAGAATGCGGCCATCAAATACTGCTTACTAAACATGCCTTTTCTGTTGTGTTCTTCTGTTCCAACTGGCTGCATATGTACATGACCAAGCAGATAGATTTTTGTATTTGTAGTCCCTAACTGCATAGCCTACTACAAAAATCTAACCGCAGTCTTGCTACTACAAGCTAATTTTAGCTAACGTTAGCGAGAATGTTAAACGGGGCAGGTAGTTACCTGATACAACGATAAAATAGCAAGGTGACCAGTAAAACTACAACAGATGACTACCCTTAGATGTTGGTTGCTGGCAGGCAGAGGTAACACTGCACAGTTATATTATGTTCTCCATGTTCTTTCTTAAATGTGAAATGCTGTTTGAATTTCCAAGATAGAAACGCATTCCTACCCTGGCTCTGTTGTTCCGGTTCTGGCTCCTCCCAATGATCACGCAAAAAGCTCATTTTTTTGTTTTTGGGGTATATTAGGGCTTTTACATATTGAATAAAGTTGTGAAACAGAGAAGTATTGTCATTGAGTTCAACAATGTAACTGTATTCTAAATACCAACTATTCAAATTGTAACTGTAACGGAATATACAGTAGTTACTCATTTAATTTGATTTGATTTGATTTATTTAATTGTATCAAAAATGCTTTACATAGGAAATGACAAAATACAATCAAATCAAATACAATCAAGGATAAAAACACATCGGGAAAAGACAAGACACTTACTGAGAGTGTGAAAAACATTGACATGACATAAAAACATTTGCCTTTTGCACTATTTTGCAACCCTTTCTAGTAACCAGGTCTTGACTGTCTTTTTGAAAGAGTTCAGTGTGGAAATTACTTCAATTTGCAGATCTAACTTTTCCACTGAACTGCCCTTAGGCAAAGGTTCCTTTTGCTAAAACTGTCTTAAATCTACAAGGACACAGGTCAGATAGGCTGCCACATGTGTAAATATTGTGTGTGTCCTTTACCTTAGTTAAAAAAATTGGGACACTATCAAACAATATTTTATAGATCATGGTCAGTCTTGACGTAGTAACACAAAACTCAAAAGAAAGCCAGTTGAGCTCAACAAATTGTGACCTGAATATATATCGCCGGTACATGTATTCCGTTACTCCCCAACACTGAACAGAGGGCAGGGTGAGATCCAAGAGGAAGAGGGTGGAGAGGTGCAAAATTGTCTGAAAAGGTCAGACAGAAGACATGTCCTCTTCAGAGTGACACAAGAGCTCCCCTTCTCTCTGTCACTGTCTCTTTCTTTTTCGTCCCTTCAATCCCCAAGAGTGTTCGTCTGTTTTGGTCTGCTGTCCTCACACCCCCTGCCCCTCCTGCTGCACTTGTCTCCTTTTCTTGGGGTCCAAGAAAGGGAGACAAGATTAGCTTAGTGACATTTTTTTCCCCGCTGTCTTTCTTTATCTATCACCGTCTGACTCAGTCGCTCCCCTCTCTCTCTCTTTCTCGGGTATTCTGTCGCCCTCGTCGCCATTTCTGCCTGCCCTCGCCCTCCTGAGGTCGGCCCGAATGCAGCAATCTCTGTAGGATGACGTAAATGTACAAAAAAAAGCCACACACATTCAGATGCACATACATATTTAGACACACACACACACACACCATAAGAAGTAAATCAGCCAAAGTGCCTGCAGATGTGCCCTTCATTGCCATCTGTTGTAAAATGAAAGCAGCTCACAAAAAGCAATCTTATATTCAGTGGCTTTTCACCCACAGCATGTAGACATTTCCACAAACATAAATACTCCAGTTTTCTAGAAATTGTAAAGGGTTTGGCTGTCCACATCTAAGCTATATAAATCTATTGACTTCAAATTCTGTTGACTTTTGGTATCATCAATTAAGTTCAGAATGGTGAAAACTAAAAACCTGTTGATTATATAATAGCCATATAGATGGTTTTTAGAATCACCAGTCATCTGAAGTGATGTAGGAAAGTCATTCAAAACAATTACTAGACACCAAGTTTTTTTTGCATATTTATTAAATTACTTCTGTGCATTTCAATATAGTCTTTTTTATTTCCAGACAATGCTCACATTCATGACTGTTAGTTGTGAAACTTCATGTTTATGAACATGTTTCTTTCAGATTTTTGAGTCATGACATCTTTGTGATGCAAAAAAAAACCTCTTGTGTCGTGCTGTGTGCTGTGCAGAGGGCCTGAAATAGAAATTAAGTCAGTCAGATCATGTGTCGCAGAGCGGTCACAACAAAGTCTTCCAGACACAATGTGTTGCTTCAGGAACCATTGTAAGTGAGAGCAAGGTAGAGGAGGAAAATGGCCAATAAAGAGGGAAAAAAAGGATGTTAAATAGATAAGTGGGAGCAAAGTGGAATTTTCAGTCATGATGGATCCATAAAGTGGACAGACAAAATTGATAGGAATGGCAAGAAAGGAAGACAGAAATGGGAGACAAAAGAAGGAAAATGCAGAAAAAAGCGCAGAGAATGTTAGAGATCAAATGAGGATATGTCACTGTTGGAAAGATTAATATATCTTTAAATTGGTACACTTATGTAGTAGAAATGTGAATTTGCTTCAGAAATGGGTGCCGTCTAGGCAGCGAAAAGCCAGGCAATGTGTTTTTTGGCTCATGTGGATGAAAGACACCAAATCCCAGAATGTACTTGATTCGCTGCTCTACGAGTCCACTCCCAAGCCACGACTACCGTTTACAGACATAGACAGAGAGTGAGGCATTCAACTCAACTCAAGTGTTTTATTGTGATTTCAACCATATACACAAAACGTTTCACCGTGGCTAAGGTGGTGTTACACATGTAAATTATACAATAACATTATTGTATTAAAACGACATACAAAACAGGCTACATTTAGTGCACACACATTATAGGCTCTGTAAAGTTCAGCTAACGCAATGGTAGCAATAGCGCTTGAAGTGATGTAAACACCGAGTATAAACACAGCTGTGAATTTGCGTGGAATGTAGAATGGTCGGCATTTAACAGTCACAAACTCCACCAGCGGTTAGCAGTAGTTGGGTACTGTCTTGAATCCATGCATGTCTACAGTTTTAACCATTAGCAGAGAATTTTGTTTAATGTCAGTGCACAACACTACTTGCTTTGGAGCCATTGATACGTGCTTAATATACATCGTCTTGTATCACACAGGGACGCAAGTTTCTTAAATCATGTGTTCATGTTGTAGCCGTTCATTATTGTATTGGTACTGTATTATTGTAATCATTTGTAACTAATTACTGTTAATGCACTTGTACATTGTTGTTGGTTATGTTATGGGACACTGATGAAAGAAATGTGAGAGAAGGGTTTCTGGCCAACAGGCCTCAGACTGGTCTGGAATATCAGAACATCTGTAGTTTATTTGTAGTTGTGGTCTTGTGTGTCTTTTTTTAGTTTTATACATTTGAGTGCCTTTATGTGTGTGACATGTAAGTTGGTTGGTTGGTTCTAATAGATGATAATGGTTCTGTAATATAATGTATTTTATATAATGTTTTTGCCTGTTATGTTTAATTTATTGGGCAATAAAGACATATTTTTGTTAACAAATAAAGTTTTTCTGAACATCAATGACATTAAAAACGGTGATAACTGAAACAGATATACTGTACAACACACCATGCAGTGTGTATACACATGTGTATTACAAACAGACCTAAGTACTACACAGTTAAGAATATCTGCCTCTTCACCACCAAAGTGAACATAAAATAATGATAGAATATATAAATGCATATGAAACTGTTGTCAATATCCACGCAATCGACATAGATACTTGGAAGTTTGTTATCAGTACTGTATGGTGATGTAACCAAGTGGTGTGCCATTACATAAGGGTATGTTTTCACCACTAGACTTTACCACTTGGATTCAAGGGCTAGGGTTAAGGGATCGGGATAAGATGGAGAAATGGGATTCAGCCCTAGTCTCAGGGGGACATGAGGGAGGGAAGCATGGTCATTCAAAACTAATACCGAGTTTCTACTGATACAAAGCTTAATGCTAATCCGTGAAGTATCCCTTTAAAGAGAGGAATCAATAAAGCAGATTTTATATTCTTCTAATGAAGGAGGACAGAGTCAATAGATGTTTCAGGCTTCCTGTGCTCTCGAGAGCCCTAGGGAATACTTCAACAATATTAGGTGACGTGCATGCTCACATGCACATGCACGTACCCACGCACATACACAAACACACACACACACACACACACACACACACACACACACAGGGAGCAAGAGGGACGCAGAGGCACTTGATGATGCATAAAGAAACTATCAGAGGAGAAATTAAAAATAAATCACATTTACTAATTAATAAAATAAGCAAACTCAGTGAAGCAGTGTAGATGGGGAGGGGATGTGTGTGACATGATTTTCTTTCCCCACTGGGGTTTCACATCATCCAGAATATTTCTGCAGTCCGCAGGCAGACCTACAGAAAGCATATCATCAAGCGCGACACATCACAAAAATATGAGTCTTTTTCTTTTGCACAACCCTACATG
Source organism: Percina caprodes (assembly GCA_013375575.1). Lineage (NCBI taxonomy): Eukaryota > Metazoa > Chordata > Actinopteri > Perciformes > Percidae > Percina > Percina caprodes. The sequence goes on from JABXJD010000026.1 coordinate 941,451, forward strand.
TACAGGAAATATGTAATGCGGAAAGTCAATTCACTGAATTTGTTATATAACAGTATGGTCGTGTGAGTGTGTAACCTGCATTATAATCCATGAACAGCTGTCACTCACCTGTTTTCAAATCTAACCAATGGCAATCCATTGGGACTTATTTGGTGTTTCATCATGCATATGTGTGTATGTGTGTGTGTGTGTGTGTGTGTGTGTGTGTGTGTGTGTGTGTGTGTGTGTGTGTGTGTGTGTGTGTGTGTGTGTGTGTGTGTGTGCATGCGTTTGTGTGTGGTTGTGTGAGAGTGTGTCTGCTGTGAGCCATCTGCTGAAATACAACAAATCGAGCACAGATTTGTTCAATCCACATGTGTGGCTTGATTGACACATGAACATAAGAATGCATCAAGCTGTGCGACAGGTGTCAAGTAAAGGAAAGGAGAATAAGAATGTAAAAGGCACACAGTGGAAGGAGAGTTAGGAGGCATGATGGTGGTACCAAGAAGGTGAGATGGAAAGGAAATGAAAAGATGGGGTAGGAAAGATCACAAGAGGTGTAAGGAGAGTAATGGAAAGAGAGTAAAGTGGTGCAAACTGAGAGCAAGATGTGGAAAAAGATCTGCAACCAACAGTCAGATAAGCAGATACATGGATACATTTCTATCAGAGTGATGTGTGGTGTGAATGTAGTGTGCTGATACTGGCTGATTAGAATGCCAATGTCGACAGTGTTAATAATGGCTAATATCATCATCATTAACCCTAGTGTAACAAAATCTGTTTAGCAGTGGTTTATGGTGTAGTGATGCACCTCACGTATTCTTATGTTCACTTATAACCCTGTTCCTGCTTTCTCAGCAGAAACATATATTACACATAGATGTATATATATATATATATATATATATATATTTTCTTTCTATTTTAGACTGCCGTCTATATAGAATGTTGGTGCCTTCACTTCACTTAACACATGTGTTACAGTACCACAGTTGACTGTGAAAGGCCAATTTAGCAGTTAACAGTAAAAAATATCCAGAGACAAGATTTCTTGTATGTTAGTTTTCCATAATACCCGACTTTAAAATAATAAATTAAATCAAAATACAACAAACTCATACTGAAAAGCCAATATCCCAAATGTAAAGCCCCTAAAAAGTCTGCACAGATTCTGACTGGCGTGATGTAAATTGGTCAATTTGTGTTTCTCTCTGTGCTTAGTTGATACCAGGGACTGTAGATAAAGGGATATAGTGTTTGTGACCTGACATCACCAATAAAGGTCTGCAGGAAACATTATCTGCCACTATATGGAGTGATTCTCCAAGAATAGAGAATCTGAAGGCATAACTACCAAAAATATTTTCTCTGCCAATTTAGAACACATTTAAAGTAGATGCAGAGTGTGCAGGGTCAGCAGTTACACTTCCTTTTTACATTTGTGTTTGTTTCCATTTTGGTCGCCTTGGACAGCTGCATGAGGGGTGTGAGCCTGGTATTTTGTTATTCCTGTTTGTGGATTCTGCCTGTTCCGGCTTGTTACTCTGCCTGCTGTAATCAGGACACCTTTCGTTTGGTATGGACTGTGATTTATTTATTTATTAAATCTTCTTGCAAACCTACATTACCTGTCAGTTTCTGCATTTGGATCCTACATCCATAACAGAATAATCCGACCAATCATGGACCCAGCAGAGATTTCTGATGAACTGTGTGACCATATGTGTGACCTGGTGGACCTCAAAGCCAGGTGGAGGAAGAGAGAGAGAGAGAGAGAGAGAGAGAGAGAGAGAGAGAGAGAGAGATAACTGTGCTTGTGGGACACAGACAGACTTCCAAGGACTTTCCATGGTAATCAGTGAAGCCTCAAACATTTGTTCCCGCTGTGCTCTGTGAACTGTGTGACACTACACAGAAAATGACTCTTTCCACCTTGACCTTTGCAGATCTGATAGCTTTTGCAGGATAACTGTATGTGCAAGTCAGATACAGGCTGGCTGTCACGCCCATAGGCAGTCTGGTGTGTGTATGATTGTGTTTGGTTTTATGTCTTCAGTTTGTATCAGCTCATCAACCACCTATAAAGACCAGCCTGACTTTTCCCTCCCCGCCGGATTGTTAGCTTATCACAGTATGCGTTACTTACTGCATTATTTTCAGTCTTGTTGTTACTGAGTTTCTAACCTGTCTGCTCTGTGTTCCCAGAAATACTCACATTCGGAATTTTTTGCCAGTTCTGTGTCGTCTCGAACCCAGCATCTCCACTGCCAACCCAGCTATCTGCAGAACCAACATCTCCACTGTCTGCTCTGCCATCACTGGACTTACCAACACTAATGCTAGCCCCAGCCTGCTTCAAACCCAGAGACTCACACTGGCCATTGACTTTAATTATTTAAAAAACTGATTATTTTTGCACCAATTCCAGTTCCTGCACCTGTCTCTCTCTGTCAGGAAAGAGGGCCTGATTACCATGGGAGGAGCTGACTTCTAATAGAAAGGAATCCACTCATACCTCGGGCAGTCAGCCCATCAGTCAACACATCTGCAATATTGATTTTCTCTGTTCTGTGTTGGTGAGCACAGCTGTTACTTGTATGTAGCTGCTCTGGTCAAAAAGGTAATTAAAAATCCTTAATGAAAGAAAAATAACAGCATCTGGAGTTGGATGCACATTAAAGCACATGGATCCAGTAGCTGTTTCATGAATTCATTTAAAATGAATCAATGCGTGGATTGATGAATTTGTCTGCACAAGACAAATCAAAGCACAAAAAAGAGAGGAATAAATCAAAAAGACAGATTAAGATCACTATTATTATTCCAATTTACATCAATAGTGTTGGTTTTTGTGATCTCGACGATACTTTTGACTGTGAGCTAAAACATATGTGGTAATACAAATGAATAATCCATCTTCCCACCTGCATTTGGTGTCTCTGGGTAGGTAATTAATCACAGTTTGTGAGTGAGGCCTGGAGGGTAAGGGGAAAAAAGAGAGTTGAAGCTCGATAAGAAATTTGTGATTATATGTGTCCGGTTAAAATGTGAACCAGTTATATCCTTATCCTAAATACATTACAAATTAAATTTTGATTAAAACCCCTAGATTAAATCAGCCATCACCCTTGAAAGTAGCTTAATCTTTTCAGCTGCTTGATCTTGACCTAATGTTGAAATACTAAACATTTGTAAAATCAACTGGTAAATCAAAGATTAGGCTATTTTCAGGAGCCAGAGATGTATATTATAGTAACCTTAATATTTCCACTGTGAACGGTCCATAAGCATGACACAGCGACGAGACGTGACAAGTAGAGTGGATAAAGCGGCAAATATCGCCCCCAGGAGTTGGTGGAGACCAAAGGCAGAGCAAAAGGAGAGGGAATATTGGACACACGACTAAACTCCTTCAACCTTTATTAATACTTGAGAGATCACTGAGTTGTAGCCCTCATTTACAATGATGTTGAGTTACAAATACAAAGAAAACTAACAAGAAAGCAACACCATCATAAGAACATAGAAAGACACTAAAATCTTTCCAAAAAGGAAAACAATGTGATAAACAGATCAGAACAACCAGAATGCACTATGTAAAGCAATTACAAGTAGAAGTTTGGAGGTCCAAAATCAGATTTTTACCACTTCAAAAAGGCACAAGTTAATGGATTTTTAAGGAAGTGCTGTATTTTGTTCGACAAGTTAGTTGCACTAAAGCAGTTGTTCCAAGTTCAGTCTAAGCTCGTGGAACATGAAGTAAAAGCCCAAAAGTCAGCAGAGCGAGTCTGATAATGTTGCTCTGAATGACAAAGTAATTCTGTAAAGGCTTGGACACACCAATCCGAAAAACAGGTCACCTGGGTCTGGCTTCTCCTGAATTTCAAAGCCGACCACAATGGCGGCTCGGTTGGAATACATTCTCGTATTTTTACAAAAATGGTTCACGGAAACGTGTTTCTGAAAACCTTTTAAGCAAGAAATAGGCCATACAGTTGCTGAATCTGTCTGTTTTTTTTATCGACATAGGTCAGTTTGAAAGATTTTCATCAGATTTTGAGAGGCGTTCGTAATGCTCATGCCGCTCATCCTTTCCTGTAAGTGTTTTAACATCAGTGCACTGACTCGCAAGTCAACGGCTAGCAGTCCACCAATCAGAATGGTCATTGAGTACGATTCAACAAGTCCAATTGGCCTAAATTAAAGCCAACCGCTCCAGAACACACCAAACAGATTTGAATCACCGACCTCACCAGACTGCTTGTCGGCCGATAATCAGTTTGGTGTGTCAGCGCCTTAAGGTAAGGCGATAGATTTCCAACAAGGGCCCTATAGATAAAGAGATACCATTAAGTATCACGCCTCTCTTGGAGAGAAGACCATCACACCCTGTCATGTATTCTCTTTGCCAGACCTTCCTCCACGGCGCCTGCGGAGGAGGGTCTGGCTAGTCCACACAGCATTCCAGGATGGAAGAAAGACATGCTTTGGTTAATTGGCATTTCTTTGAACCAATCACAATTGTCATGGGCGGCGCTAAACCAGAGGCATTACCAGCTTCCGTGTTTTGTAAGTTCTCTTTGTGTTATTATTAAATTATTTTTATTTCAAACTGCTGCTCCCTCCTCGTATTTCTGCACTTGGGTCCAAGCCAGATAACTGACACTATTATGTTCACCCATTAACTGTGTCTGTGCTTGTTTGTTTGGTGTTGAGCATGTAGTGCATATTGGATTATTAGAGCTTTGTCAATGAAATGAACTGCCTGCTTCTGGAAACAGTATTGTTCTGAGTGGTGAGACTGAACCAAAGCAGTACATTTTTGGGCACCTAAACAATAACAATGAACTGAAAGAGGCTAAAACGCTCCAAACCGCTAAAAGGAACTGCAGAGTTGGATTATAATTCACCGTAACTCCATCACTGTCCCCTTTCACATTACATAGCCATAATCAAAATATAAATTAGTCCAACTTTAAGACTCACAGGAAATTCTAAAACGGTTCCTACATTTAGTCCTTTATTGCACTTGAGTCAAGTCCATGGAGTGCATCTAAGTCATTAAGTTAGTGTGTGTTGCTGTCATTTTGTGAGTGTGTGTTTGTGGCTTCCTGAGCAATGTACCACTTTAAAAACCTCTGAAACCGAGAGACTCGCCCACGAAAAAAAAACAGCACCTCTGATTCATAGTTTAATCATTTAATAACCATAGATGATAGAGACTTACCAAAAGTTGCAGCTAAAAGCTAACGAGTTAGCAGTTACGGAGGTCTTTTCCGGGTCTTTCTAGCCTCTACAGGTGATTTTCTATCCAGCCTGGAACTTGTGCTTTTTTCGGGGTTGTTGAGCATTAAATCCACACGTTACATCCAAGATTTATCCACTTTATGTCCATAATTCATCGCATTTTTGATCATTTATGCCACTAGCTCCCGCTAAAAAGGGAGTAGTATGCCCAAAGAGTATGGAGTCCTAAAGAGGTCAATCTTCCCAGTCACACTAGGGTCACACTAGTCTCGTATGCGATCAAAGATGTTATAGCGGACAAGATAGATATCTACCGTTTTATAGAGGAAAATGGCCCCACTGGTTTGAGATTTGGCATATTTTGTATATGTTATAATTGTAAATACTGTGTTCTTTATATGAGTTATAATGTTTATTATGTTTATTTTTGCATACAGGAGAACTGTTTTAGACACGCAAATGCTTGTGTAGCATTACTGTGGGTGTAATATCAATAAATATGACGATTATTAGCATAAGTAAATGTCATGAGGGCAAAAGCGTCTGGACTTTCTTTGAAAAAATGTATGTATTTTGTCAACTGTATAAGTTATAATGATTATTTCTTCACAGTGTGACTCCCAATACATATGATAAGTGTTTTAGGGAGTGCTCTGTGTGTGATATCAATACATATCTGGAAGATTCATGTTTTCCGTTTTATTTATTTATTTGTCTTTAAGGTCCTACAACCATTTTTAACATTCAAGTGACCTCACTGCAACCCACATATTCTAATAACTCAGTTTGTCCTGAAAAAAATGATGTTCATATCTTGACTGTAGACACCAGGGTTGATGTTTTATAAGCTTTTTTATAAAATAAATCCAGATGGACAATGAACTGTAAAAATGGCTTTAGGGTTCAAAGGGTTAATTGGCCAGCAGTGGGTTTATTACAGTAATCATTGGTCCATTCCAGCACGCGGGAGAGGTGAGAGCTTCAGTGAATGATTTCCAACTTTCTCATTGCCCTCCGTGTCTGAGGAAAGGGAGAAGCTGGAATCAATGATAAGTGGTGATAGGTCTGAATCATCTGAAAGCTAGAAATAATTGTTGGGTTAGACTTTAGAGCATGGCGGAGTGTGTTGAGAAATCAAATATAGGGCGGGTCAAGAAGAATTAAGGTGTGCGTGCGTGCGTGCGTGCGTGCGTGCGTGCGTGCGTGCGTGCGTGCGTGTGACGTGCTAGTGGTTTGACTCTTGGGACGGCAAAGTCGTTGTCTGTCTGTGTCTGAACAACTAATGGTGCTTGCAATACCAGTCACCCTTATGGGATTATTGGTGTAGCTGTCTTGTTTAATTGGTGTCTGTCTTGTGTGTCTGTATCTGTATCTTTTTTTTTTTTTTTTATGGACCATGAGTATAATAATAAAGACTATCTAATGGCCAGATAATGGGATGAATCTTGCTGATATAGTATATATCCCCCTACTTTCCTGTCTATCTACTGTCCACTGTCTAATAAAAAAAAAAGTGACAAAATCAACTTGAAAAAAAATCATCTTAAAAGAACAAAATTTTTTTTATTTTTCCTTTATTTTTTTTTTAACTGGTCTCTATACAAATACTTTTTCCTGGTTTGGTTTGAACTTGAGCCTCATAGTGAACAGACGAACAGACGAACAGAAAGATTTAAGAGTTTGTGTTTCATGTCTCACATTGATTTGTTTATTCATTCATCCAGCGTAGTGCATTATCACGTTCTCGTTCCACCTTCGGCAGCATTTACTTCTAAGCAGTCATGCCTGTTGACAATTAATTATGGCCTATCAGGACATCACAATAAGACAACACATTATGGAATACATGGTCTGTGGCTACGCATTTAGGTACAATGAGCAGCACTTTTTGCTTCACCGTTTACTAATTAGCTGAAAAAATAGAATAAATAGTATTAAGTCAATCTAAGTCAAAAGCAAAACAAATAATCCCATACTGCACAAGCACGTATTGTATAGGGTATAGGAAGTTTATTTGCCTATAAATAGCACAGAATTATCACAATATGTCACAATTTCACAAACTAAATTAGAAAGCATTTATGATTAAAAAAAGATGAATTTAATAATAATAATAAATTGAATTTATATAGCACTATTCAAGAACTGATTCAAGCACAGATGAGAAGGGAGGGGGTGTGGGGCTTATCGATAGGCAGAGGTGACGAGGTTGGACTTGTAGATGCAGAGGAGACCTGCTGAGGTGGATCTGAGGGACCGTAAGGGTTGGTTGGGGGAGAAGAGGTCAGTGAGGTATGAGGGTGCCAGATGGTGGAGGGATTTGTAGGTGAGGACCAGGATTTTGTAGGTGATCCGGTGGGAGGTGGGGAGCCTGTGGAGTTGTTTTAGGACTGGAGTGATGTATTGCCAGGATTGTTGCGGGTGATGAGGCGGGTGGCTGCGTTCTGGACCAGTTTGAGTCTGTTGATGTTGGTAGATGCCAAAGAGAAGTGAGTTGCAGTAGTCTAGTAGGGAGGAGATGAAGGTGTGAATGAGTCTTTCAGCAGCAAGGGGTGTGAGAGAATCTGAGGAGGAGGTGAAAGAAGGATTTGTAATGACATGACGGATGTGGGACTGGAGAGAGAGGGTGGAGTCAGAGATCACGCCAAGGTTGCGGACCTGGGGAGATGGGGAGACAATGGTGCTGTCAATGTTGAGAGTGGGGTTATTGATTTTTGAGTGTGGATTTGGATCCCATGAGTAGGAATTCTGTTTTATCGCTGTTGAATTTGAGGAAGTTGTGTTGCATCCAGGTTTTAATAGCTGAATTTGCTTCTATATTCACGGCTCATATTTTTATTATATTGCTATGTTCATAGTCTATATTTATAAGACTGTAAATACAAAGCATCAGTATCAGCCCAGTGTCAAAAACGGTTTTGGTTTTGTTGCTTTTAATACTCCATCCTGTCTTTGAGTCTGAAAAAATAAAGTATAAAAAACCTTGTCTGATAGATTGACCTATCTCACATTAAAGGCCTCTAACATTAGCAGAGGGGTGTATGTGTGTCAGAGTTTCATGACTTCCCTGTCTAAATGTGGATTTTATCTCTTGCAAATGTAAAATGGTATGAAAGCTTTTTTTCTTTTACTTTTCTGTCATTAGTGTTCATTCTTTTTCGATTAATCTCTCTTGTTATTAAACACGCACTGATTCACACACAAATCCGCATCCGGCTTCTGTTCTCTTTAGTAAAAAGTTCAGCCCATTTATTTCCTCACTGATAATTTCTGGCAGCCAGCTTTTAAAATCTGTCCTCCATGGTCCTGTCAACAGTCGCCCTCTGTACTTCAAACAATGAACAATGTATTAACATAACAAACATTGAAAAGCTAATAACCTTTGACATAATATGTATTATGTATTCTGCGTGTCTGTTTGGAGTCTTACCAAGCAGTCCAAACTATAAAGCAGGGAACCTTTGTCTGTGTGTGTGTGTGTGCGTGCGTGCGTGCGTGCGTGCGTGCGTGCGTGTGCGTGCGTGTCATTTGCATATCTCGAAAATCTCACATAAGGAAGTGTAGGAAGTGAGTTGAGTATGAGCACTACTGGTTCCCATAGAACTATAGAACTATGGAACACATGTATTAGTAGTGTGTTACATACACACTGTGTAGTGTGTTGAGAGCGGACCACTATTATAACCTGCAAACGGCATGCTGTGTTACTCATCCTTGCTCGCTACAATACATTCACGAACAGATGAAGCTGCATAGACACACGAGAAGTCTATGCAATGGTAAAATGAATCTAAATGCATTTCACTTTACATGCAAGTACAACATTGTTTACTTGTATTTCCATTTCATATCACTTTATATCATTATACTTGGTGACTTATAAGTAATCATTTTCTAAAGCAGATTTCCAGGCCACTTGGAAGCAGCGGAACAAGCCGTGGATGTGAAAACAACAAGAAGCCATGCTATTATTGGCAAACTGAAAGGTCATTGAGAGCACTGAAACAAACTGTATGTCTGATTAAACTGGAAAATTCATTTTATTCATTGAGCTTATAGATCGTCTAGTTATTCCAAGCTTCCTTTTGTCTCATTCATTTGACTCTAAGATGTAATTCATTGCAATGTATTCATGTATTTAATGTCCTTACTTCCTGTTTTTTCCTTCTGTAAGCTGCCATCTGATCTGCACTGAGTTAAATGCAGATTTGTCTTTGTCAGTCAGTGTCAAATCTCAGGACACTTTACAGATAGAGTAGGTCTAGACCACTTTACAATTTACAGAAACCGACAAATCCCCCCAAAAGCAATTGCAATGGCGGCGAGAGAGAGAGAGAGAGAGAGAGAGAGCGAGAGAGAGAGAGAGAAAGATACCAGGCCGGTAATAATAATTCCTAACTAGAATAAAATGGTCCATCAGCAAGTCAGGGCATGCACAGCAGGGCAAGCATTCATTCTAGCAAAATACTTAAATATACAATTCTGAATGAATTTGGGTTTGCAGATGATGGTGTGCATTAGTCATTTACCCACTAAATCAAGCCTTAAGCGTGGAACATAATTTTATGTACGAGACAGTAAGTGGTCGCAGCAGGCGCAAGCCTGGTAAGGCAGATGTGTCACGGCTGGGAGATATTGTAGATATTGTACAGACGATTTACTTAATTCAGATGGAAGCAGACAGGAAATCCATCTTAGAAAGCAGCTGGAACACAGTCATCTTTATAGTCTTCCTAATCTAAACCCTCTTCTTCTACTTCTTCTTCTTCATGGTCTTTCATAAACGCTACAGCTTTACCAAAATGTATGCTTTTTAGCCTTATCTGGACAACTTTCAAAATGAAATTAATCTTTGTTTAGCTTGTCGTTCTTGTTGTTCAGGTGTACTTCTGTTGTCCTGTAAATTGCGTAAATTCCTTGTACAGATACTTCAACCAATACAATGAACCCTGTTTCAAGCTGCAGCAGCCATGTTTTTAACAACAACAAAAAACTCTAATAAACTAATTGTGTGCTTCCTGCCCAGCAACATCAGACACAGGGGCAAAAAATGGATCGCGGCTGCTGATAGCACCATGAATTGTGCATCACATGCACCTGCTATCTCCCCTTTGGGGCCTCATGTGAGGACGGCCCAAAAAGATGTTTTATATTTTTTTAATTATTTTTCTACGGGGCCCAGAATTTTGTGCTATGCCCCCTGGCTGTTGGCGTTTTTTTCATCAGACTGTAAAAGAAGATGTCATAATTTCAAGGGGAGGACACCCCTTCATTACCACCAACTCTCTGAAGACATTAATACTTTTCACTATAACTGCATAACTGGCTATTAGTATCTTTGTGAAATTGACTATTTTTGCAGGGAGGCTCATTTGCATAGAAAGGGGCGATTTTGCACCAATGCACATTATGCATATTACCTAATTCAAATGCACAGAAGCAGAGATGAAAAACTGCTGTGGTGGACAAACTACTGATGTCTTCCTAACACAAAGATTGAGATGACGGAGCTGCAGGCATGTTGCCAGTTGTGAAAAGCTTTAGGAGATTGGTTTGAATAAAAGCCAATACACTTCAAGTCGTACTCTTAGAAAATTCCTATTTGAGATGGTCATTGTCTACACTAGTTAATTTTACCATAGGATTTGTTCCACTTATTGCCAACTGTTTCTACTTTCCTTGCTTCTCACAGTACTTATTTTGTACTCCCGTCACTTCAAAGGCTGCTAAATATTCTAATACAGGATTACAAGCAATCACAATTGCTCATATAGGAAACACATTGGGGTGATTAATGCAGAGGCTCACTGAAGTATGAAATTACCTCAGTATTAACTAAAAATAAGAGTATCGAATATTATAATTTAATTACTTCATGTAAGTCTTCCATAACAACCTACTCAAAATAAAACACTCAGTTATGCCTCACTATTTTGGGAAATCAGAGATGTGCTTCTGATTTCCAGGACTTAAATCTGCCGTTGAAAGCTTGCTGCTTGTGATTGTCTATGTGATCAATAAAAAATTGGTTCAGTGCCCATGTCTACTCCAATATACTTTGATATTCATATAGAATGCCCAGCAGGACAGCAGACGTTCACTTCTTCATATCATCAAAGTTTTTTTTATAACATGCATTACGAATGAACAAGAAGTTTTGGCTTGAGAAAAAAATCCTTAAAAAGAGCTCAGACAAAAAAAGTATAAACAATAAAGCCAACTTCCTCCTGTTGATAGTGATGTGTATTAAGGTGCTTTGTTTATTTTGTTGAGATATGATCCAATATCTCCTTCACATATGCACACACAAATACCTTACATGCCCAGCAGCGGAAACACCGAGCGCAATAAATGAGGGTAATTGTTAAATTAAAGTTAAATAAAATTAAATTCAAGTATGAATGATGTCAGTGATTAATTAAGCGGTTTTGTGAGCGCTTATAATAAGATAATAATATGATTTTTGTAATGAAAGATTTTTATAATGAAAGCAGGGTGAAATGCAATAAGGGATGAGATGGAGGATACACATATAGAAGACAAGGATAATGGAAAAGCGATGGGTGCAGAAAGCATGATGGAGGGAATAACATATGTTTGGGAGATGTGAACTCAAGGTATGATGACACAGTCTGAATCTATACACAGTAGTAGTGCTGAAAAGAATCATTGCATCGTGATGCAGATGTGGATGATTCTGCATCGATGCAGTGACAGACCGCGATTATTGCCTACTGATGTACTGTAACTTGTTGATTTTCTAGACGCTGTTTTTTTTTTTTTGCCTTTTGTCTGTTGTCTTTCTACAGTATTCAGACTCCACTACATTCACTAACTGTTTTTTTCAAGAGCATATAGAATTCAAAAGGGGAGTTCATATGTATCTGACTGCTTGAATTTGTCAATGAAATACATGTATTTTGCCACACATGGTTAACAGTATTGAGGATGCATCATGATGCAGTATTGTAATGTAATTTGCTGAAATGCATGCTGAGCACTCGGCCCCATTGAAAATGAGGGTCTACCTCAATGGGCCACGAGTTTGAAATAAAGGTTTGAAATTAAATTCAATTAAATGATATTGATTTGAATCATTGACGGGATAATTGTTATCGAATTGAATCGTGAGACCAGAGAAGATTTACACCCCTAATACACAGGTGTCAGTGTAGTCCCTTGAATACACAATGGCTAAGCTATACAAGAAAAAGCACTCATATACAGGCCACCCAAAAAGACCTGTCTACCTCCATCAACAGACATCTGTTGGCTAAGTTGGCTTCATTGCCAGCTGTGCTTTGCAGGTGTGTGCGTGGCCAGTGTGAATATGAAACAACAAGAAGAAGGATGAAATGAATAAAGGCTGCAGACAAACATTAGCAATGCTTCAAAACAACAAAGCCAACAAAACCCACTGTGCTGGCGCAGCAGGAGTGCTGACACAGAGGGCAGAACAATGCACGGTTGTCTGGCAAAAGAGTTGAACTCGACTCAACTTTTGCCACAAGGCAGTTAAATGTGACCCGGCAACAAAAACCCACAACACAGAAAGATTTATTAATGTGATGTCTTTCTACGCAAGCGTCTTAAGGGAGACAATTATTGCTGCTGGAATTACTCTCCAGATGTGTAAAATCCTGATACAAACAAATTGTACAAATTGTTGTCTCTTCCTCTGATAAGCCTTCCTACTTTGTTTCATTTTCTCAACACACTAGCAACAGCATAGGCTGTTGTGATTTTTCAAAGTGCTATTTTTGGTCTGAATACTGCCTTAGGGAGAAAGATGGGATGACTAGAGGGGAGAGACGGAAACATGTAGCTGTCATCGCTTTGCTGAACAGCGGTGTGTTGTCAGGAGCTATCTGCTAGGATCACTGCTGCAGGTGAGCCAGAGGGCTGGTAGCATTGATTGCTAGGTCCATTCCAGCCACCTTTATACGAATGTCCTTACCATTTTTCAAAGCTAGCTACAGTCCAAAAAAAATATTATAGAGCTGCTTTTAGATGGTGCAGCCAGCTTCCTTATACTGCTGGTTTCCCAGGCGTCTTCTACTAGAGATTAGTCTATATCAATGATGTTTCGGAAATGTTTCATGTAGGCTACAAGCACCAAGCAACAATCAGTATTTATTGTTTTATAAAGCTGTAACTAATTAAAATGCAAGTTTAGTCTGATTTTCGGGACAAATAAGACAGGATTTGGGATTCGGGACAACATGTAATAGGGGACTGTCCTGAATTTTTCGGGACATCTGGTCACCGTGTCTAGGACCCTGTGACATCATTGTTGGGTACATTTACACATGCAGCAAGGCACGCTTTTGACCACATCCCACTGTAATACTGGGTGTGGCCAGGGTTAAAATCATTGACTGTAAAATGAGTGGACAAAGCATGTGTGACGTCACCCATTGGTTTGTGGAGATCTGCTATCCGTAGTCGAGTTTGCCGTTACGGGCGCAACCATTCTGGTTGAGATTTTAGACGAGAGGGCGGAGTGAGGGAGGAGCCCTTACACTGTCATTACATTACACACTTTCACTGGCATTCACGTCATAAACTAAAAAAAACCCTGCTTTATGGTTAATTTTAAAAATCAACTAGATCATAATTCCAAAAATTAACATCATTCTGTGTTGCAGAAGACTTAAAACTAGCAATTGAGACCATAAACCCATTATGAAAATGTTTACTGAGGTAATAAATCAAGTGAGAAGATTCTGATAGAATCCAACCTCTTTTTGCAAGTGACGCCCCCTGCTGGAATTCAGAAAGAATTCAGCTTTAAAGCACTTCCGTATTAGCAGCACTTTGCCGAACCGGGTGTATGGATAAAACAGACTTTCAACCAGACAGGACAGTGAAACAGTTTTAAGACTTGTTATTTAGTCACCACCCACTGGGAGAGACGAATTGTAACACTCCCACTCTCAGAGGTTCATGCTGGATATAAACCATAACCTTTCCCATTGTTCTTCCAGTGTTTAGGTTAATACGTAAATATTCAATCTTGACTGTTGGGATTGTGTCAGGACCTTGCAGAGAACAACACCACTGTAGCTGAAAACCACCACATACTGTGTAAAATATGGGCTGCTGAAAGAGACAATATCAGTAAAAACATGCTATATTTTAGATCACCACAACGAAATTACACATCTCTTACAGTAAAACTTTAAAGGTGCCCTACTACATGTATTTCTTGACTTTGTGGTAATGTCTGAAGTTCTACCATAGACTAATTTTTTATCATGGTACAGTGGCGGACCCAAATGCACGACTCAGACAGGTGATAAAAGGTAAGTACTTTTATTGTCCAAAGAACAATGCAGGCGACAGTACAGCAGGAGCAGGCAGTAATTGTCATCAAAGTCAGAAGTCCAATAACAATCAGGTAGGTAAAAGTACAAAAGGAGCAGGCAAGAAACGTAAACGGGAAACAGGCTGAAGTCCAAAAACACCGGGGAAGCAAACTCGAAAGAAAACACTGGAAAGAGTGACATAGAGACAACTACAATCTAGCAGAGGTGAAGAGGGAATGGTGAGTATTTAAGTGCTGGGATGAGGGGAAGCTGAAAACAAACAGGTGAATCTAATTAGGGGCGGAGATGATAATCAAACGGGTGTCAGACAAAGGCAGGAAGACAAGTGACCAAGGATGTAACCAAACAGTGGATTTCAAAACAAAACAGGAAGTATATAAACAAACAGAAAACATGAAACACACACAAAACTTGACTAAACCATGACAATTTTTATGGAAAAAATGCCTTGGAGACCTTGTTTCAAGTCATTCTAGTGTGGTATAGAAAGCCTGCAAGAACACTCGATTTGTGCCAGTTCTCATTGATATTCAACGAGCTAAGCTGCTTGACTCTGATTGGCTAAAAGCTAGCCAAAGAGAGCCTGGCTATCAGTATCCTTTACCCAGCGCAACTGGGTGAGCTCATGAATAGTAATGAGCTCAGGCAACATGACATCAGACTGACCAGCTTTTGTAATGGCTTGATTTCTCTGCTTATTTCTCTTCAGTGGCTAGTTACATTCACAACATAACACAAACACATAAGGACCTTATAGATTTCAATGCAAGTAAAAATGGTTTTGTGTGGTAGGGCACCTTTAATGTTCATTTAAATCCCTATCACAGTCCTCGAATCACAGAGCCAATGTTACTGAATTACTGCAGCAGGAAAATATTCCTCACTCGCTTTTCAGCTGAATAACAGGAAATAGCTATTTCTGGAGCTCATTTGTCTCCATATTACAGTTAAATTACTGTATTATAGGGATTGACTCCAGTTCCATCACAAAGCCAGTCTCATCAGGTTCTCTTTCGGCGCCAATTCAGAAAATCTTGTGGTTTCTGTTTCACTTGATTTGGTTATTGAGAATTGGAAATCGGTGATGGGGACGACACACACCAGCTTACTAACAGAGCCGCCGCCATCTGGGGAGCACTGCCCTTGACTTCAGGCTACGGTGACTGAGTATATCTACAAAGACAAACTATGAAGAGTTACAATAAAGAAGACTTTATCATTCAGCAGCCCCTGGGTCCTCAGACACACACACACACACACACACACACACACTTACACATACAAACAGACAAAAGCACAATTCCCATCTCGGTTGTTGCATTTTAAGAAAAGCTTATCTGCTACTCTCAGAATAACTCAGTGTGAATAGTGTGTGTGTGTGTGTGTGTGTGTGTGTGAGTGTGTGCAGATGCACTGATTTATCCTGTTGTCCTATAGTAGCTGGTTTAGAACGCTCTGTGAAATCATTTGACACTAGTCAAGCCCACTGAGGGCTCATGCGTACAGACTATAAATGAAAGAGCAACAGACAGAAAGCTTAAGATTTGACCGTTGGCTCTGTTCTGGTCTAACGCACAGATCAGCTGCGGATGAAGCCTGACAGCGTGTACGAGAAAAGGGAAATGTGAAAATGATGTGAGAAAGTCAAGTCATTTTTATTTATATACGTAGCCCAATATCACAAATCACAAATTTGCCTCAAGGGTGTTTACAACATTTACAGCAAACAACACCCTCTGTCCTTTGACCCAAGATTCAAATGAGGAAAAACTTTAACAGGGACACAAATGGGAAATAAATACGCAAGTGTGCATACACCTGAGGCAAATTATGTGTGAATGTGTGCACCTGTTTGTACACCTGTGAGATGATCACAGAAGCTTGTGTGATATGATATGATAATTACAGTGCAGAATTACCACTCAAGTTATAAACAAAATCATTTTCACGGTCAAAATGACAGAGTTTCCAGTCTGGAAAGCGTCTGGAAAGCTCAAGGTACTTTGCGCTGAATAAGCTCACAGTTGTCACTGCAGAGGTCTTGAATAAATCCAATCATGTGAATATTAGAGGAAAAACAAAACAGACCTCTCATTTAAAGTGCACTTTTTGTGGGACATAAGCAACAGCAGTTAGTCCAGAAGCTTCCAAACCACTCTGGACCTGGGGTGTGAAGAATGCTGTAAGTGGGCTTTTACGAGACTGCAATCAGATTCACCCAGAGTCTGCAGTTCTGTGGTGTTTTGCTCTTGCCAATTGCTCATCCACTCAATCAAAAGACACATCGATACTTCTTTTGGCAAACTCTGTAATTTAGCAGCTGTACACTGCCCTCCAAATCTTTTTCCAGCCGAATGTGTCTGTTCAGTGGAAGTGAAAAAAAGGCTGAATGAATATTTGCAGAGCAATCTAGTCTCCTAAAAGTTAGACTAGACTTAAACGTTAAACTAATTTGCAACAGCGAATACTTTCTGTTGTGTTCAGAAAATCCAATGCCACAGGGCATTACAGACTCAACATTAATAGGAAAATTGCTCATGAGTGAATTAATTCAGGGATCAGCTTAAATTCAGGGATTAGTTTAAATACTTACTAAGAAATACTTACTGTTTTATCATTTTAGGGAAAGATTGTTGAAAATCATTAGTGAAAATTGGACAAGTCTTTAGCTTTTCAACATATATATTTAACTTAAAACGCAATCAGGTTCAGGTTACTTTATTTGTACCAGTATGTACGTACATTTGTTTTGCATCAAGAATATGACGCACAAATACGTATAAATAAATAATATAACATTCTAAAAACCGATGCAAATACTCAAGGTTTCACAAATCAGGACATAAGAAAGAGAGAACTACAAATAAGTGAAACAAAAATAATTTAAATAAAAATGCTCTCAAATAAAATTAAGATAAAAGCAGCTTCATAACCAAACTAAACAATGCTCATGTCAGGTACAGTATGAGCAAAACATTGCTACAGCTTGCTCAGGTCAGTGACAGCAGCAGGAAGATATGTTTGTACTGTTTTGTTTTGCATCTTGGGTCTAAAGACACTGAAAATCCCTGTGCAAAGGGTGGGAGTCATTTAAAATAGAGGTAGCTATCCTCGGTAACTGTCTGGTAACTGGTATACAGGGATGCTGGGTAAAGCTGTGTCTCACCAATCAGCTGACTGGACCATTTAAACACTCAGTTGATTGGTGAGCCACAGTTTTACCCAATCTTTCCCTCACTTAAAAATGATTTTAAAAGAAAAATTAGTGTAAACCTGACTACACACCGGACCACCTCTGTGTGACTTATTGTATAAGTATTATTATGTTTTTCCTCAAAGATGCATTATGCAAAGCCATTAATTATGTACGTTGTGAGCTTGTGAGATGGGTGAAAGTCTGACATATAGCCTTTACTCATTTCATTCAATATCCTCACAGCATTTCTGCGTTCAGCTGTGATTAGTGAGAGTTGCTGGAAGGCGTGACGGAGATCTGGTTTTATGTCAACAGGTGAAAGAGGAGAATAATGAAGTGAGCGATATAAACATGCTTGAATCTGAATGAGTTTGGTGTTTCATTACTGTTGCACATGCACGTTTGCAAAAAACACTTAAAATAAAGCAGTTTACTTTCCTCATGTGATAAAAAAGAGACTACCGTCTTGGCCCTGGAGCCAAACTTACCCATAAAATGTTTAGATGGCACAATCAACTTGTAGTGGCTTGGTAATGGTTTTTCTGCCACCGTGTTTCTTCAAGGATTTCAAAGCAAAACACCTAAACTAGAAACACAGAGGTTGGGTTGCAAAACTATCAATTGAGGAATTTTCCATCATGCTCAGAGGTCTGATGGTGTTTTAGCCACGCTATCAGCGTGACTCTGGGGATTGAAATGTAGGCTTTTTGGTCAACCACTTTGGTCCAGTGGATGAATTGTACCGTAGATATCTCCATGGTACCCAGAGGATGAATCCTAATGACTTTTGTGATTCCCTGACTTTTCATTTTTACTTCTGTGCCTATGGCTGTAGACTCTTTGTCTTGTATGGTTCTAGATGCATCCTCACTTCGTCATGTTTGCCATTTAGTTACACAAAAGAGGGAATTCACTTAGCTGATTTGTCACTTGATTAGTATTGGCTACAGCTGACCTTGTGATCCCAAGCACTGACTCCATAACAGTTCAAAAGTTCAACTGAATTTCCATCTCAGTCTGTCAGTTCATATGCAGTTAAATTCTACCACAGCTCTTCAGCTCCAAAACTTGTCAGATTTGCCAAATAATGTTAATTTGCAGGCACAGAGGGAAATAAAATTAGGGGTTTTGGCTCAGCTTTTGCCCCCACTACTGGACCTTAGTCCGGATTTTCCACTCGCCAACAGTTTTTGGAGCTCTAAAGTCCAATATTGGAGGCAAATCGGCATTGGATGGGCACTCGCATGCACATGCTTGAGCGTGAACTGTTCAGAAATGGCTCGCTGGTGCCTTGCAGACACATTCCAGATATCTAGCAGGCTAAATATCTGGAGCAGTTGGGGACTCTGCCGGGAAACAATAGCCAATGAGATTGCAAGACACAGGCTCAGGGGAAACCAGGGTAGGTCGCCTGTGTGTTTCCGTATGTGTTGCATTTGCAATACGGACTAAATGTGTTGTTGCACGTACAGAAAACAGGCTATAAATAGTAAGGATGTGTAGAAAATATTGTTCTGAACTTGTGTGTGTGCCAAACCACATTTTAAAAATGCTCTGTCTGATCTTTCTCTCTTGTTTTATCACAGCAAATCAGCCACCAGCAACAAAGAGCACTTGTTTCTGAAAGACATTCCAAAAGCTTGTCCCATGTATATTACTTCATGTCCCATACCACTTCTTGCGTGTTTTTTTTTATTTTATTTTTTTTACAAAAACATAGTTTGGAGACTAGACTCGGGGATTCCTCTTATTGAAAGATCTAGTAGTGTGTGAGCCCCTGTCGCCTGTCAGTCAGGTAATGCAAAACCAGATGACAAGACAGCAAGTTGCGTTCTGTGAACAGTACAGCGTACTGGTGACAACAAAAGTCTTGTAGTGGGAACTCAGCTAAACTAGCTAATTGATAAATTTGTTAATCATCAATCACAACGACAGCACTCTGAAAGCTTATGACTGATTATCTTTTTTAATGAGGAAATAAAGACGAAAAATGTTACAGGAGCAGTTGGGAGTTACTGACAGTTGGTGATGGACGAGTCACCAACACAGCCAATATGTTTCTAAGCTTACCATGGTTTTAAATATTCCAATTCTTTGGGGTGATAGATAACATGCAAAGCTGCTAACTAAATGAGGCCATTATCACAAGCTGCAGCAGAGAGAGCAGGCTGCACGGCTGACATCCAGCCAAGGCAGACAGAATTCTTTCCATATTTGAACTGTTTATAATTACAGTGATAATTGTCCTGTTTAATTATAACCCATTTTTCTAGGAAAGAAAAAGTAATATTAATATGGTTAAACACATTTAACACTTCCCTCACTCTGTAAACACACACACACTCTGTACACACACTGTATAGACATTTTTATAGTGTAAAATATGTTAGATTTTATCTGTGTTAGACTTATGTTAGCTTTCTAAATATAGCAGGATCATGTCATCTGATTATTTGGCTAAATCACATTTGGTAGAGCGGTGACCTCCTGCTCGTCTGCTCAGATCTCTAGTGTCTCAGTCGTCGCTGATTAAATCTGGAGATGATGCGATTGAGGAAAGACAGAACAGGAGTCTTTCTTTTTGAGGAAGTATTAAATAGTGGTTTAAAGGTTTTCCAGCATGTACTGTGTTTATTTGTCCTCTGACCGTCCGGTCGAGTTTATCAGCCTGCTGTGCCTCGTGAGGATGGAGGAAGTTCTCAGTAAGTCTGGTGACTCAGCTTTCTCACTCAGTATCAGCACTGCTATTTTTATTTATTTTACTTTATCCAGTGGAGTAAATCAATATCACAGCAGCATTTGACATTTGATAGTGAGTGTGAAAACCTAAACCAACAGGGACAACAGAACCAAACAAGCGGTTGACAGATAATGCAGTATCTAGTTTCCCTGGGCAACTGGGTACCAATAACTGTGAGCTGTGAATAGCGGAGCTCTGTCCTAAAATGTGAGATGTTTGAGGGGAACATTCACTTCAGCTTGAGACAAAAACACAGATATTTATATATTGGATGCCTTATTTTTAAAAGTAAACTCTCTCGTTAATAACACTGTAAGTGCCAATATTTTGACCCTTAAATATAGAGCTAAAACAATTAAACAGTTGATCAATTTGTGGATTGATCGAAAATAATTACCAACTACCTTTGGCTTTTAGAACTTTTGGTCGGGCTAATAATAAGTTTTACAGTTTTTCCCAATTGTTTACACACCAAAATTGGAACTTGAAACACAATCACTGAAACCTAAAACTCATGTGCCAAATCCCTAAAGCAGGCACAATTCCTGCAAAACACTCATTGTCCACTTCTGTATCACACTTTTTGCAAAACACTGCACACAGTTGTCTACATTACTTGCGGAGTATGTATAGTTGGTGCGGTTCGAGTACGGATGACGTTCTTATGGCAAACAAACCGCTCCCGAGTTTGATTGACAGCATACCGAGACCACCTCTTCAAGTAAGGTCTCGGTACGCTTTTGGTGCACACCAGAGTTTGATTGCCACGTTTTCACCTGCCAAACCACACCAGCAGGTCAAACAACCTCTATTTCAATTCAACCAAACTAAAGGCTGTTGGTGTGAAAACGGCCTAAGTGACTGATGGGAGACCAACAGATGTTTGACAACATTATGAAAAGGATTCCTAAGCAGGGCAACAAAGAGTAGATCCTTTTTAAAAACATAAAAACATCTGCAAAATTGCCATCACTAAATCCACCAGACTCCATGTAAATTAACAGTAACTTTATCATTGTATAATAATAATTCAAAGTCGACAGACACAAAATAAAACAACGAAAAGCCGTTTTGGCTCATGTTACCACTTTTCCAACCGTCACAACTCTAGTTTGTGTTGAAATAACAGTTTACCGATTTACATGTGGAAACATGTTTGCTCTATACATGCTAAAAGTATTGTTTTTTTAAATGGTTCATTTAGCGACAGTTGTTTCTCATTAAACAAAGACCTTTCAAAACTGTTCCATAATTTTCCATAATTTTGTCAGACGCTTCACTATTAGTGGACAAAATTGACGATGTATACATTTGCCCTATATTTGTTGGTCTCTGTCTGCCTCCTGATTTGAATTTGGCAGTCCTCTACTTCCTGCTTGGCTCGCATCATAAGTAGTATGGCCACTAGAAGGCGGCGGCACCTAACAATAAAACGTAAATATTGGTTAAAGGTTAATTGCTGATTGTACAAACAACTCCTGCAGTTGTTTTTCAGAGGATGACATTTCACTGTCTGCTATTAATGGTTATTTACTTTATGTCAACATCAGAACATTTTTGATTAACCTCAACAAATATAAGTGGTGTTTTTGGCTTTGCAGCTGTGGTCTCACTATTATGCATATTATTTCACAGCATTTGTGGTTCACTGTTTCTGTGCCGTTAGTATGCATTGCACCCTTCTGGCCCTTGTCTTGTTGCCAAAAAAGGAAATACGGATATGGATGGTAATGAAAGAAGGAAGAGAAAGAAATAAACAGGCTATTGTTCGCCTGCTGTCCTTTTTCTTTTCTATCACTGGTGCTGCAATGATGCCAGGAGAAAGGAGATCTGAAATCCAAAATGGAAAGAAGGAGAAGCAGAGAAGTGTAGAGAGACCTTTTAAGAGAGTACAAAGATAATAGAGATTGATGAGAGGCTGTGGAGAAAAAAAGATTGGGATGTCTGAGGATATGAAAACAATCATGAGTTGAAGTGCCTTAGCATGAGTCCTTGGGAAACCCAAGTGCGTGCGTGCGCGTGCGTGCGTGCGTGCGTGCGTGCGTGCGTGCGTGCGTGCGTGCGTGCGTGCTCATCACATCCTTGTGAGGTTCAAAAACCAGATAGCAATTCACCAACAGGGATTTCTGCAGTGGGCTCAGGTCCCTGTATAAATTTATAAATGACATGCTGCTGGAAACTGGAAATTTCATCAAACAAGAGTGAGTGTATAGGGTTTTTACTGTACTTAAGCCTAAACTTAATACAAACCTTTAAAGTTTTTTTTTTTTTAATACCAGCTACATTTTCTACATGAAAAAAAAAGCATGCCCAACTTGTTCTACAATCAGTGATTAAATTCATGGGGGTTTCGATGTCCACATCACAGATTTGATGAGACTGTCTCCCTCCTTTAACTTCTTTGTAACACATTTGATAGAGAGCTACTCGTAACTAAATTCATATCCAATGAACATTTAATCAACCCTGAGGGAACAAGAGAAGATTGGACAAAAAGGACCCCACAACTGAGGAAAACTTTTATCCATCTATTTCACGCCTCCCCCCCCACTTATTACGTCGCTATTAGCAAAAGACAACTTGTAAAAAACCCTCAAACTGAAGGCTTTTTTAAGTACAGCTGTGTTGCAGGCTCTTCAAAATCTGTAAAACATCCTAGGACGTTTCAGTTGCAGTTACAGGTGACCACAGACAGACGTTTAGCTTTTTTAATTCAACACCAAATGCACATTATTTAGTACACATGCCCTCTATTAACACAGTGCAACACTGAGAAAGAGAGAGGTAGATGAAAGTAAAGAGAGGAGGAGAGATGACAGAAAGTCACAGCATTATGTCATTGAGATTTTCTAAGGTACAACGCAACTTTATCCAATTATATAAATAGGACAGTTTCAACACAGTTTGATGCCTTGAGTGTTGCACCTCTTCCCTTTTGCTGCAAGGTCAGAAGTGCGATTAGCAGCTTGATGTCACAGCAGTTCATGCTAGTCACCACTTCTGTCTTGAACACAACTGGAAGCAGCCCGAGGTTACATTAGATTTTGTTGTTGTGCACGCATCTGTGTGTGTGTGTGTGTGTGTGTGTGTGTGTGTGTATAATTTCTGTAACCTTTACAGCTATTTCAGCACCCTGTGCCCAGTCCTTTGCTCATCAAGGCATGTGCTGGTTTGGCCAAAACTCTCCTGTTATCAAATACTAAAACTGATATACTCTTGTATTTTTCTGTAGCTATTCACAATGCAGTCAATGTGATGTATAAAAATATTAAGGATCAGCTCACCCAAATTGTAAACATTTTGTCTGACCTGTAGTAGTATCTAGACATGCAGTTTTGGTTTCATTTGTCTTGGTTTTTAGATGTCTTCGGTCAAATACAACACCCTTTTTAAAGGAACTACCCTCAAAAGAAGAAATAGTCCTGTTGACAGGGTTCCAAGTATCATCCAGAGTATAGCATTAACATTGATATCTTAGTTACAGATCCCTTAAATAGGCCTGGAGTCATGGTCATCCCACACCTAGTGTGTGCCAGTAGCTCCTTACAGGACTCTGATTGGTCCGAACCGCTTGGTTCAGACACAAAACGTTGAAGCCTGACAAGACAGATTTTTGTGTAATCTCGTGATCCCACAATTCTTGTGTGATCTTGTGACATTGTGAGAATCCAGCTACCGTGCAAGGTTAAATTTGTTACGCTTCAAAGATGCAATGTGTTTTGGTGACTTGGATTAAAATAATATGGCACCCTTAAGTGCCATATTTCTTCAATTGGCATGAAAAATATGAATTGCTCCTTGCAACCACTATTCCACTGTTGACCAAAAATGACATGAGCAGGATGGGTATCTCATTCACTGCTGATGGTTGGGGTAAAATAACCCCCACATTTACCAAGCAAAAACGGCTTACATGAACACAATGTCACGAATGTTTGACGATTAGGTCAAAATGAAATATCCATTCATTACGAGTCAAGGACACTGATTCTAGAATAACACATTGCATTTGATTTCTTAAAATGTAATCATTATATCCTATTAGCACCATAAACAAAATGGTGTTTTCCAAAATGACATACAGTATACTGGGGTGGCATCAGAAAAGCAACACCAGGTGAAATTAAACCAAAACTTTATCCATGATTAGAAACCACAAGGCATGTGAGAAAAGTTTTTTTGGTGTAACTGGCCCTTTAAATCCTCTCTGAATTAAGTAAACCTGGTTGTTTTGGGCTTATATTTGGACAATCTTGTTTAGATTTAAAGGTGCAATATGTAATACTGACAGCTAGTGTTTTTAAATAGTTACTACAGTATTTAATAAAATACTGGAGAGAGTCGCTATATAATTCAAGGTTGAGTACACGAATGAAATGTCATGAAATGCCCGTCCCTTGTAGCCGTGATAAATTAGCCTGAAGCTATTGCTTACCTATTCAAAAGTAAATAAGCCAACTCAGCGTCTTTTTGGGCTGTAAGCTGTCTCCATTTTTCAAATACATCTCCAATATTTACCGAGGTTAGTTACGTCTCTGATCACACAACTGTTGAAACATACCAGCGTTTTTTTTTTTGGTTGGGTAGAATCTATCTCCGTTGATCCTGTTTGTTTGTTTACTGCTTTCATGGCTGTACTATCAATACAGCTGTAGATTTACGTTTTTACAGGTACAGTATATCTTGTAACCCAGCCTGGCTGTCAAACTGGGCAGTTGATTACAGCACACATTTCAAAAGGAGAAAATACTGGCATTAACATTGGTGTCAGAAAAGATAGTATTTCAACTGTGTACTCCTTAATATCTGTTGACGCATTGAGGTCATTTTTGGATGTATTACAGTATATATATATTACATATTGGACCTTTCAAAAATCTAATGAGCCTTAAAAGTTATTTTTCATACCTCACACAGAGTTGTTATGTGCAAAACAAAACCATACATTGTATTGCAAGTTTTAGATTGCCTTTTTCATATACAATATGTCTCACATTCCCTGCAAATCAATTGCATGACTGCACAAGTGAACAACTGCTGTTACGGTAAACATTTTTCACAGACTGCAGACATTGGTGGTGACATTATCCTGTAAAGACAGAAGCTCTGATACAGTATGTCCCTGCATTAGCAAAGCAATGAGAAAGAAGGAGAATAACAAAGTAAACTAATCATATAGATGCGCCGTGCTGGGTTATTGACTTGAGCAGACACGGCTGTGACTAGCAGCTAAATCACTTATGATATGACTTGCATGTAATGGTGCACAGGTTTAATCAGTGATTCTGGCTGATAACTGGCTTTCTAGCCTGTGGCTACACAGCCCCCAGATCTTCCCCTGCAGGCTTCACTCCATCACTGCTTCCTCCATCTGCCATCAAAAACCTGATCTCATCTGTGTGTACATTGATCTTGAATTTGCGGTGCTTTCGATGATACTTAGAGAATGCTACACAGACACGGAAGGAGTCTGTGGACCAAGCCAGTTTATCCTTAAGACAAAAAATGGCTTTTGCAAGGGACAAACCCAGACTGTCAACTGCAAACTGAATCAGGAGCTGTTTTTCTTTTTGCTGCCTGCAGGACAGACAACAAAAAATTCTCCCTGCTGATACTTCAGATAATCTGCAGCATTTACAGGCTGGTCATATCGGTTGTTTCATCCTGACCATCTCCTACCAGATAGTAGGTTTGTGATGTTTTGCTTCTGTACTGCCCAGAGTAACAGAGAGCATCTCTGCCCAAGGTAATGATGTCTCTCTTATCAGCTGACAGACCATAGATTCTGTCCCCTGAATGCCTCCTCAAAGGCAGCACATCTATCTCCACAGACTCCAATCTTAAAGGTAATGATCCTATGTTCTCCATCACAGAGTGTCTTCTTGTTGGCAGAAGGTTTGCTGTTTGTATGGATTGCTGGAGTGTGTGGAGCTGGCAGGGGAACAAGGAGCTGTCACACACACTGGGACTGGACCGACACCAGTCCGAGATACTGTGGTCGGATCCTGCACGGCTATCTGAACTGTCTCTGACCTTCCGCCCAAGTCCCTGTCCTCTAGCCAAGCTCAACAGCCTGGGGACTGCAACGATGGATGCAGACGCTGCCACAGCGGTGGCAGTAATATGGTGGCGTTCAGCAGCAGTTGCTTTGGCGTCTGTAATCACAGCAGTAGGAGAAACCACGGCAGCTGAGCTTGAGAATGAGGAGGAGCCAAAGATAGCGGAGACCTTCTGGTAGTATCGCGTCCGGATAACTTTAGCTGAGCGGTACAAATCCCCTATGAAACAGTAACAAATGGGGTTAAGGCTGGAGTTTGTCAGGCCCAGCCACTGGGCAAATGGCCGTGTCTGCAGGAGCCAAGACGGCGGCCTTTGCTCGCAGTCGATCCAAAGGTCAACTAAGTAGAGCGGTAGCCAGGACACTGCAAACAGCAGCACAAGACACACAACCATCTTGGCAATCTTTTGGCGTGTCTTTAAGCGCGAGGCATGCAGAGCTTCGCTGCGAGGATCAAGATCAGCGAAAGTGGATTTTTTTCCACCCCAAAGCCGCCTGCCAGTTAGGAAGCCTATGGTGAGGTTAAAGGCCACTGGCAAGCAGTAGAGCATCACAAACAGCAGCACATTATATCTGTGGAAGAAAAGTGAAACAATTAAAAATGAGATACTGATTAACTTCCCTTTTAATTCAAATATACCTATTATATCCATCTGTATACAGTATGTGATGAAACACTTAAGATGCTCTCCATCCTCTCCATCTCAAGCTATTGAGCAATGCCTGATGAGTCAAGGCTATTTTTATTACAATGATGGCATGCTTCATTTCAAGTTATGGATTGCAGTGTAAGTGTAGTTATCAGGAACACAATGGGCTCCTTTCAAGACTATTGCATTAGCTCTTGTTTTCATCAACAAGACACAAAGATCAATTTGACAGTATTATAACCAGCAGTGCCGTCTTAGAACTCCCAATAGGATTAGGTCTGAAGGTATCTCTGAATAATTAACACAATGTCTAACACTTTGCAGCACTAAGTTGCAAGATGGCTGACACACACTGAAGCTATAATGTCATATACAAAAAACTTCTAAGTGAACACAATAGCAGTCATTCTGGGACACTTGACATGATTAAGGAAACCAAAACAGGGAAATTCTGCAAAGGATAAAAAAGGAATAAAAGCCGTCTCTAAAACTGTTTTAAGTACTAACTAGTGCTGAAGTTTTAAGTTAAGCTTCAAGCACAGCATTGAAGAACTTCACAGGTTTTAATAGTAACTGGGTTCTTGTATGAGAATCTAAAAGGGACAAAAGACACCAAACCAGCACAGGCAAATACCAACTGACTACATGTTCAGCTTCGCTAAAAGTTCCCTCAAGTTGCAAAGACGTGCACGTACTGTATGTTATGCGCCTCACATATAACAGAAAGACCAACCTAACTAAAAAGGCTTATTATTTCCTCAAAGTATCAATTAAAAATATGTCTGGCAAAAAGTTGCAACTAGCCCTGTAACGTTAGTTTGCTTTGCACTGTTTGTTTTTTTTTGTCTATGGTCTTTTTTTCCAACTTGGACAAACAGAGAGGGAGAAAACCATTTCAGTGGGTGAAATCACTAACTGGGTTAATCGTCCAATCAAAGAGCTCTTTTTCATTGACAGCGTCTTCCAGTTCCACATTCTCAATTGGCCATTAAGAGCCAATTACTGCCAACAGGGCTGGACAAAAACTACTGGTGATGGATGGCCATTTAATGGGCTCATGGCTCAACAGCGCCTCCTTGCTCAGTGTCACCTTGGTGTGTCAAGCCACATCATGGTTGATTCTCTGGTTTGTAAGTGAACAAACAATCTGAACATGTGATAGAGAGCGGCAGATCTGCAGAGATTAGATCCTACACTTGATGATACTGGTACATTTTGACTGTCGGAGAACTTACCCCTGTTTAAGGCGATGCTGAGGCCACCTCTCCTCACAGACCAAGATGGCAAATGTCCCAAAGCTGATCTCCCGCCGCTGGTTCACCACTGCAATAGGAGCGCACATGATCGAAGACACTGTCCAAACCACAGCAACAGTTGCCAAGATTCGACGGCGGGTAAACATGGAGCGTGCTCGCAGTGGTGATCGAACACTATAGTAGCGATTCACACTGATCACAGTCAGCGTTAACACACTGGCTGAGACTGAAACAGCCTGCGTGAAGGGCACCGCCCGACAAAGGAGGTCCCCGTACACCCAAGCGGTGTAGATCTGACTTCCCAGAGTGATGGGCATGCATACACACACCACGGCCAGGTCACATACCGCCAGGTTCACCAGCAGACTGCGAGTGGCGCTGACACCAGCTAGCCGCCGGCTCTGCCTGTTGGTGAGGACGCGAAGGGACATTAAGTTCCCAATAAATCCCAAAATGAAAGACAGACAGTACATGATGGTCAGAGCGATTGTGCTGGGCTCGTGGAGAGTCCAGAGCAGCATGCTCTCCAGGTTGGCCAAGTCTTTCAAAAGAAAGGTGGACAGGGACAAAGGAAAGGAGGAGGGTTGGTAGAAAAAAGTGGATGTTTGTTGAGACGACGAGGCTGAAGTGGTGGAGAATAAAGGGGAGGAGATGAGGGAGGAATAAGGAATGAGAGAGGAGGGGAGCAGAGAAGGCAGAGGTTGATGGAGGGAGGCAGTGGGGGAACTGAAAGTGGAGGACAGCATTATAGAGCTGTGGAAGCTGTAGGTGTGGTTGAGTCTTTCCTGAGAGCCGTCGTACTGCAGCAGCGGAGAGAAGCTGGGCTGCACTGAGCTCCAGTCTGACAGGTGGTCCTGGGACACATCCATGGCTTACTGTACTGGTGTCCCTTGGTCCTCATTAAAATTCATTCATAGACAACAACAATAAAAAAAAGAAAGCAAAACACCAAACTCAGAATCCAAAAAGGCAGGAACTCCTTGAAAAAAACATAATTTCAGGTTTCAGTTATGTGGTCTGCAGGTTCCTCTGTTCTGTGTGGATACAAACATTTCGCGACAAATGTAAATCACGATGCCCCATCTTATGCCACATCTGACGAGTTAGGTGGAGTCATTATGTCCTCATGCTATGTACAATCATTCCTCCAGGGAGCGGCTTTCTGAACTGGATTTCTGCCTCAAGCTGTTAATAGATTTTCTCACCTTCAAGGAAGGCAAACATGCAGACCTCCCTCCTCCTCACTGTCCTTTCTTCTTCCTCACCCCTTTAGTCCGTTACAGGGATGCAATCCAATCTGTTTTGAGAAAATATCACAGATATCAGGGGCTGTTTCCACCAACAGCTATATTAAATTCTCTATAGCAGATCAAACAACAACAAATAATACATCCCTAGATAGAAAAAACATTGAAAAGCTTCAAACATCTCCACATCTACAGCTTCTCACAGTTAGGTCACAGAAACATTCAGTAATATAAAGTGAGAACTGTTTCTGCTCAGGAAAGGATTTGTTGTGTACTGTAGTTTTTAGATTAGATTAGATTAGATTCAACTTTATTGTCATTACACATGTACAGGTACAAGGCAACAAAATGCAGTTTGGGTCTAACCAGAAGTGCAATAGCAGTAAGTGCAGGATATACAATGGTTCCATAAGTGCAGGATGGATATGTACTGAATAAATATAGAATGAATACTATTATAAACAGAATTTTACAGCTAGATTATCCTATGAATATAATATATAGATAACAAGTATTGTGAACAGGATTTACAGGCGGATATGTACTGAATATAATATACAGGTGGATACTACTATAACTAGAATGTTTACAGAAATGTACAATGATCATAATATCCGGATGGTATACAGAGTTTACAGGTGAATATGTACTATGAATATATATACAGATGGCCATTACTATAAACAGAATTTTTACAGATAGATTTAGACTGTAGATATGGTTAAAAAAATGTTTGCAGTATAGCTTTAAAATTAATTATTAATTGATCAAGCACGGATAGCAGGACGTCATCCTGGGCATATATAATTCTCACCAGCATCAGATTATTGCAATCAACAAAAAAAAATAATAAAAAAAATAATAAGAAAAGGGTGCAGAAGTCAAACGTTTCAATAAATAAACTTAAAATGTCCCCCTCAGCTACATCCTACAAAATATATATTTTTATCCTAAGTGAATAAAGCCAGAGGAGTAGCTGTTTGTTAAAAATAATTACATAGGCTGACCCTCAAAAGACAGCAAATCTCGCTATCGTTTACTGACCGTGTGCGGATCCTTTCAGGCTGTCAGGTGGAGACTGGAGATCTGCGCCGAAATAAAAAATTTAAAAAAATAAAACAGTAGCAAAGTTGCTCTTAAATCGCTTCGAGCCGGTAAATACGGCTTATAATCCGTTTTGAGTCCCAAAGCTACAGAGGGATTTTTGGGGGGTTTTCAACAGCGTTTCTTTTTCACTACGGGCTCCTCACATGTCTGCGCGCCAGGAGCTCCGAGCCTCTCCGCCAATGCAGGACTGGATATAAGGGAGAGGAATGGAGTCAGGGAGGGAGCAGCTGCTCACACACACACACACACACACACACACACACACACACACACACACACACACTCAACACGCAGTACCTACGGCAGTTATTAAACCCTGTAATAAATCAAGAAGTGTATCTTAACTCTGCAAGTCTCATTGAGCCAAATGGCTTATTGACTTATTGGCTTATTTTCCTGTCCTGACTTTTGAATGAGATTTTCCAACTGGTAACAGCAAAACCCATTTCTCTTAAAATAAATGATGCAGGCTAATGATAAAGCACGGGAACAAAAATATTACAGAAAGGACAAATAAAATTGATTTAGAAATTCTTTGTATGTTATGTATTGACATTGATGGAATCGTTCAATTTTAACATTCCTTTAGTATGTGCTTTTTCTTCTGACTTTTTGCCTCTACTCCATTTCAGCATGACCAGATGAACCTACTATAGAAGGCCGAGGGGCAAAAATCTGATGTCGAGCCCCATTCGACCTAGGGGAGAGCCGGGACAGTTGAAACACTTTTAATTAAACGTAGTATACAAAGTGGGCGTGTTGCACTGAAAGCTAATATTTTGTCAGTAGCAACCTACACCTGTCATCTGTCGAATACAGTTGCATTTTAAGCATTGAACAACAACATTCAAGAGTTATTACAGCAAAAGTGGGACGTGCGCAATGTTTCATCTGTCCCTCCTGGACGGGACGAATGAAACAGCATGGGGGGGATGAATGAAACATACAGTTTAAGCCATATAAACTTCCCACAACTTTAATATTTTACTACATATCATGAATGGTACTTCCGAAAGCTGTTATTTTAGATTGTTGCAGGGCTATACATCATTGCCGTCATCGTGAAGCGTGTATGAAGTGTTTATTGAAATATGGTGGATGATTCTGCCATTTTTATAGCTAGAACAGTACGTTTTTCATTTCTATCATGTTTCTATTGTGGAATATGTCATTTCACTAGGTTTTTATGTGGGTTAGACCACTGCACATCCAAATACCGCGCCACAGCCTGTCAGTCTCCACAGGATAACATGGGAAAACTCGACCCCCCCCTACCTGGTGGGCGCAAATATATATATATATATATATCTTTCTAAAACTGCTTTTCTATGTCTCACCTTGATAAATTATCAATGTTTTGCTTCTCATGTCTGGGATTGTGGAGAACACTAAATGGTCTACTGAATAAGCATGTAGTCAAACCTTTAAATGAAAAACATTCATTAATAATTGAAAAAATGTAACCGCTAATGAAGTTTACTTTTGATTATCAAAACTCTTTTATTGGCTGTAACGCCGTAATAAAAGGCAATAACAGGACGATATTTGGCTGATAGGAAGTCAACATGCTCTATGTTGTCATCTAAGGAAGTCTGTCTATCATCATTGCACTCGGAGAAAACTGGAATGTTTCATCTGTCCCGGCTCTCCCCTACTATGACAGCTTTAATATTTCCTAAGACACCCAGAGACCAACCATAGCCCAAAGGTGAGGTCATTTAAACGTTTCTCGGCCCAGAAAAAGGGTGTTGTGTCCTGAGAGGGAAAGTGGAGAAGCAAACGCCAAGTATAGGGATGCAGAGATGGGGAAGCTTGATACTTGGAGGAAGCGTGGGAGAGCCAGGAGTGAGGAGCCGAGGGAAAGACACTGGGGCTGGAAGCTGAGACGGAGACAGGTTGAAGCAGGGTGCCGGGAGGGGAACCGAGAGGAGAAGCCAGCTGACCGGAGACGGGAAACAGGACTGGAGGTGATGACTGCGGGGTGGGGGGGAACGGGACAAAAGAGGTAAGTCACACATAAAACACAGAGACAAGGACACTCTAGGAATCAGGTTTGCTTGTGACAGTTTCACCAGGGAGACTGGAGCAACGAACAAGCGAATGGTTGGAGAGCCGGGGTTGGTAAACTGTATTTGATTGCAGATGGCAGGCAGGTGTGAGCGGCGGGAGCAGGTGATTAGAGATGAGACGCAGGTGTGTGTAGTCAGCTGGCTTCAGTAGGAAGGAGAGTGAGGGGAAACAAAAAACCCAGCAGGGACAAAACAGGGCAGGCAGACAAAAAATTTAGAAAAATAGAAAACTAAACAAATAGTCACGGCCAGCCGGACTATCAACCATAACAGAAATGCAGAAAATGATATTCAAATAGGGAAAATAAAATCTGGTGGAGGATTCCCCCCTGTAACTTTAAACAGTGTGTGAGAGCGACACTACAGTTGTAGTGTGATAATATACTGACAATGTTGAGGAAACATAGTAACGTGTCCATTTCAAAACACATTGCAGGAGTGTTTCTGGTGACCGACTTCAAAGTTAAACAAAGGTAAATTCTTAACTGCGAAGGCCACTGGAGGTCGCCCCCAAATTGGAAACACATGCTATGCATTGTCCATCATATACTCGCCATTCCCGATCTGTCGCGCCGTAACTATTTATACTTGCGTGTGGTGGTCGCGACACTAGCTGCAGTCTTCCCGTGAACAGAGGTGGTTTCCTATTTCTACTGACTAGAAGAAGAAGAAAAACCTAAACAATGGCAAAAAGAAGAAGATAAGCACTTTGAATACTTCAGATTTGATGACCTATTTTGTCGGATCAAGCCTTTCATTCACCATAAAAGAACTCATCTTAACCCAGTCGGTTTATAAGAGAGACTTGCAGTCACTCTGAGAGAACTGGCGTCCGGTTTCCCTCGAACTCGTCCATGTTTCCTGTGTCCCCTTTGTCATGCACCGCTGAAAAAAATATAGTGGCATTTAAAATCCTGGCGGGCCAGCGAGATCTACACATTGTCGCGCCAAATGTCAGGAACGGCAACTGTGAAGAGGCCTTAAGGGCTTCAATAGAAGTCAATAGGAGAGAGGGTTAATATTCATAGGACGGAAGTGTGACGTGAACATATTGTACCTCAACAGTTTTCTCAGAATTCAAATACTATGCGCAGGTACTTTGTTGAGATGAACTGTGCATTTTTATATCAATTTGAGATAGGGCTATGTACAAAAAATTGCATATGAAGATGTGATGATAACCCTTGGGAGGCAAAACCCCCTTCAAATGTGCGTGTAAAAACACACAAACATTCATCATATACCATTGTTGGGTGCTTTTTTTAACCTGTTACTGAGCAGATTCCATTTCAGACAGTGTGAAACCAGTTTCATGCTTGTTAAGATAAGCTAGATAAGATAACATGTATTTAAATCATTCAGACGCGATGGAATAATTGGAAAAGGCCACAGAGCTTTGTTGTTAATATTGATAACCAGTAAGCTAGAGATCTCTCTGCTGGACCTTTTGGACAAAGGCTTTATCCCAGGATCAAATACAGAAAATGAATTGTCCACTAACTAATTTGGAAGGTTACATTAAAATGGCATGGACCTGGATCTCAGTAAGCTCAGTATCAGTGAATTAATAATTCCCTCTCATATAGCGCTTTGATCAAATTGTCTGAGTTCCAATTTACACGTATCCTGCAGCCTCTTTCCCCACAGTGGACTCATTTATTTTGTCTCAGGTCAGGACAGGTTGTGTCTCTTGTACATTTATAGAAAATGAGTTCATTGCTTGCGGCAAAATAACCATCTCTCACATTTTTAATGTGGGTTTAGCACATTTTCTTTGGCATGTTTGGGAAACAAAGATGGTAACTTTAACTTTCAACGGGGTTTTATAGTATAGAGAAAGTCCAGTAGTATTATGAAATATTAAAGAGCATATTCATGTCCACCTTTTACAGTGATGAAAAAATTATCATTAATACACACTGAACAAAATTATAAATGCAACACTTTTGTTGTTGCTCTCATTTACCATGAGCTGAACTCAAAGATCTATGTTTCTATGTAAACAAAAGGCTTATTTCTCTCAAATATTGATCACAAATCTGTGTTAGTGGGCACTTCTCCTTTGCCGAGATAATCCATCCACCTCCCAGGTGAAGGCATATCAAGAGGCTGATTAGACAGCATGATTATTGCAGGTGTGCATGAGCCTGGCCACAATAAAAGGCCAATCTAAAATGTGCAGTTTTACTGGATTGAGTTCAGCTCATAAAAAACGGGGGCAAAAACAAAAGTGTTGCATTTATAGTTTTGCTCAGTACAATAAAGAAATGAACCAGTCAGTATTTGAAGGTTCAATGGCATAAAAATTCACTTTATGAGTTTTTTTTTTTAACATTTAATGGTTTAATTTAATTTAGTGGCTAGAAATAGGCGTAAACCGAGCCCTGGGAATCGTGCTCTGCCTTTGAGAAAATGAAAGCCCATGATTTGATTTGCCCATCCAGAGAATTTGGCCCA
Source organism: Percina caprodes (assembly GCA_013375575.1). NCBI lineage: Eukaryota > Metazoa > Chordata > Actinopteri > Perciformes > Percidae > Percina > Percina caprodes. The sequence continues at coordinate 976,792 of JABXJD010000026.1, forward strand.
CCCATTAGAGAGAGAGAAACATCATGGCTTTCAAACGAGTAAAGTGGCAGTTGGTCAAGGCCACACCCCCAGCCTCCACCTGCCCCCCCTCGCTCCTCAAAAACTACAGGCACAGAAATCGCACATATTAAGGAAAGCTCATTGTGGGACTGGCTCTAGTGGCTGTAATTGTGCACCATGGCTGAATTTTGGGAAAGATACTTAGGGGACCACTACGGCCTATATAAAAGCATCCAAAAAGCACCATGTCATGGGACCTTTAAATAGTTTAGTTCTAGTCAAGCATTAGGGAACAATTTGCAATATTGACTGCTGCTGCCAAAGTTGGCTGTGAAGTTATGAATCAACTTAAGATATAGCATTTTGTAAGGTTTTTTTTTTTAGTTTCCACATTTATTCACAAGTGGAAGGGGGAACCCCTAAGATTTCCAGATGGTGTCTGATATTTAAAAAACAGTATGAATCATGTACAAGGTTAGAATAGTGATTCAACAATAGTTTGGGTTTAAAGTGTTGCAACTTCATCTGAGTAAGTTCATAAATGTTGTGGGTATTTGCCATTTAAATGAGCTGCAGTATTTTTTTTCATAGCTAGAGCAGGAAGCAGAGGTGGTTATTTTTATGAAAAGGATGAAAACATTTCTGTGGCCTTGACTTGCTGACTAATGAGGACTAAGGAGAGCTGTGAGAGAGAAGAGTGTGCCAGGTTTGATATTTCAAATAGTGGAAGTTCTGCAGAGTAAATGCCATTTGGACTCTTCACGGCTCCTCCAGTGATGAGTGTTAGCAGGACCTTGTTCAAAATATGCCTTTGTGTTTCAGCCTTAAAGGGCAGCAAAACAAAAGGGCAGCAGCACACCTGTGAGTTTAGTTAGTTTGTCATGACACACACCTTCACACATCAGCATCATTCTGAATCAAATCGCAGCATGGTACCATGGACGTGTTTTTGTTACTCATCATTCAAAGCCACAATGTCACTATACCATGTTATCGAGTGAGTTCACAAGCTGTATGTACTGTACGATGTTAGGAGCTTGGCTTAATCAACAAACAAATGAGTATAAAATGTAAGCTAAAAGCTGAATATTAATACATTAAAGTGCCAACATTTTACAAGTCAAAAGTCAAATAATATAAATACTAAATAATACAAAATACCAATAATTAATTACAAAGCAACAACAAGCTAAAACAAAATGTATCAATGTGCCTTCTAAGAGTTGAATAGTTTCATGGAACGTCCTTCTTTTGAAGTTTTTAGATTTCAAACGTAGTTGAGTAAAACCTTCTGCCAGAGGGCCTTTTCCTTAATCAGGGGAGCTGCTGCGAGAATCATTCCTAACAATGTTCAGAGCCTTTTGGTGAAGCCAACTTTGTAAACTGGAGAAAGAGACAGGAGGAAGTGCAGATTTCAGATGCAGTAATTTTAGTTTAGAGGGACTCATTTAAAATGAATTTATATGGCAGTCCTTTGGTAGATACCTACAGTGTAGGTGTTGAATGTTTGACGCTGGATTTCACCCGTTAACAAAACCACAGCAATGCTACACGAATGTATCGTACGTGACTTTTTCGCCACACATTTCACATTGTTCACAAGTTCATATTTTTCACTACGTTGTGATACAGCATGACAACTGTAGGGTAACAGCAGGTAATTTCTATTTCATCTTGTCCCATTACTGAAAATGAAACAGCGGTAGCATAGTTTCCTGTTGACGTTGGTTCATTCCCTGTGGAGAGCAACTGCAGCGAGCAGAAGGTTGCCGTTGCCAATGAAATGATGCGAGAACACACAAATTTGCCCATGGCTGTACAAAATGAGGCAAAGACACAAGTTGAAAAATGTTTCAATAATTTACACTTGGGCTTTGTAAATCCAGCATTACTTCATAGAGGCACAGATATAAGAGGAAAAAAGGAGAGAGAGTTCATGGTGAGCTCTTAGACTAATAGGCTGATCTGACACACCGGCGTACACCTGTGTGCTAATGCGAAACTCAAGCTGAACACTATTGTTCAACTTCCTTATCTTACTCTTGGTAAGCTCTCCTCTCTACTTGTTGGGAAACTTGTCAGAAACTTATACGGAGAAAACAAAAAGCAGCCCAAGCAGCCAACCACAGCTCTTGCTGTCCCAACAGTAGCACACATATTCTCATGAACGCATTCGTATGAAATTTGTATTAAATTATAGCTCTTTAAGCCCCCTCCTGAAAACCTGCCTTAGAATAAAATTATATCCCACTTTTTACAATATGGGAGCTCTAATGTAGCTCAGCGTAAATTCTTTCAGGAAGACCTAACACTTAATCACTGCTCTCTTCCTAAATCAAATCAGCTGTTAAACCAAACAGATTCAGCCACAAATTCCAAAGGGCCAATCACAGCGTCACAACCCTGCTTTAAATCTGTCATTTCAGTCAAAGCGTGCAACCCTCCATCAACAACTTCCACCTCCAGTTATCGTCATCCAAAGGCATTGTGGGTCTTTCTCCTGCTGGACGCTCCTTTGACTCCTTCAGTCTGGTCTTCGGTCTCCTTCGCCGCCACCACCAGTGTCTAGACTCCATCGCGGGGAATTGTCTTGGCTTCCTTACCCCTTTAATAAATTATTCTATAACGATGGCGTCTAAAGCTCCAAAGACTGTACATGTCATTATGCTTATGTATAATAAACCTTTGCATAGCTGAAAACAAGTCTCTCCTGATTGAAATCTGATTAAATCAGATGTGACAACCAAGCAAAATCGACACAATTCCTTATCAGTAAATGCAGTGAAATATCCACTCAGTTTGAAAGTCAAAATCCTGCTGACAGAACTCCTCATGAATGAGAAAGTTTAATCCATTACTGAGACACTGGCACTGTGTTCATTCTCTGCGCAACTAAAACAAGATTGCTTCAGTCAATAACCTTCACCCAAGCAGCAAGTGTGCCGTGGGTTTGTACGAAGAAATTACTATAATGGGTTTTTCAGAGCTGCCCATTCATTAATGTTGCCCATGAACCAAGACAACTAAGACGTCATTATTTAGCCTAAATAAGGCAAAAGAAGAACGCTTGCGGCACAATTTCTATTCGAAGAGGACATTCATTTCCTCCAGGGCCACTTCAAAGACGGCTTACTGTGCGTACGTGCGTGCATGTGCACAGTTCGCTGTGTGTGTGGTCAGACTGGCCAGTGTGACAGTCTATTTTAGATAAGAGTTGGTTTTCCATCATCAGTTTGTCTGGTTTGCAGAAAAGTGAAATGGAGGCAGAACTTGTTGGAAGTGGGTCTTTGGGTATCCACTGTTGTGTCAAAGGTTGCAAATATATACTGTAAGTATGCGGAATAACATCATGCAAAAGAATTAAACATGCAGATATTTAATATGTCAATACAGAATTGAAATAATGTTTTGAAGAAATCATTTGATGAGGAAGTGAGTAAACAAACTGTTGGTTTATTCAGTCAATCCTTCATTCCAGTGAAGCTATAAATTGATTTAAACCTCTGTCACACAGCACAAACTAAAACATCAAGTTATGGAGTGTAGACAAAGAAATGTTGAAAGCTTCCTCACGCACACGTACACTGAGTCATTGACATGATGTCTCTATTATGTGTTGAAATATGTGAATACCTATCACTCTCACTGTTGGATGCAATACACACAGTCCACCCTCCATTGTGCACCATTACACTGAGAAAACAACATGCACATGCAGGGGGGGGGGGGCGACCGGTGCTTGAGCACCTGCCCCTTTTGCCTTCAAGGCCAAAGTGCTCTTTTTGTCCATATTTTCTTGTCATATTCTTTCATTGACAATGGCCCACAAGTGGTCCTGTCAGGATCCTGCTGCTACTTGGTGTATTATGTTGTGTTTAGTGCTTGTTACTGTCTTCCATGTGCTCTGTGGTTACCTGTCTGTCATGTGTCTTTGTCTCCACCCATCCCCTTATATGGTCTGCACTTCCTGTCTTGTTAGTTTCCCTCCGGTTCTGCTCCCACCTGTTCCCTATTGTTAAATTCCCTCTTTTTGTGCTATCACCTGTTCCTCGTTACTGTCTTGTCCAATCCTGTCTTTCTGTTGATTGGTCTGTGTATTTCTACGCTCCTCTGTTTCTTTTCTCTGTTTGATGAGAGTCCTGTTCGTTTGTAGGTTTGTAGTTGTGATTGGAGAGTCAAAATAAAGTGTGTTTGTTCTGCACATTTGCCTGAAAGAGTCTTGCATTTGGGTCCTCCTGCTGATACCGTGAGAGGTCCATTTAAGACAAATATTTAACAATACAGTTTGTAATGATTGCTATGATGATTTTCTTCAACACTTAACAATTTTCCTAAACTCTTAACGCACCAACACACCTACAACACACACAACTAACAAAATGGTTAACTTCATGCTCAAAATCACATGCTGTAAACTAAACTCCAACACTCATTTTCAAAATATAATAATACACTAACACAATACATTATGTCTACCAAAACACTGCAAACATGTCTCAAAATCCCATAATTCTTCCAAAACACTAACACATGTGTACCAACAGGAACATTTTGTCAGTCATAGCCCAATGTCATAAAAACACTAACAGGTGGAATTGCAGAAACTGCATTATTTTATATGTATCAGGTCTGACTTTATACAATAGATAATTGTATATTGTATTGACCATAGATTTTTATGTTTGGTATTTTATTATATATTTTGTCCCTGTGATTTTATTTTTTTGGTCTTGTACATGTTTTAGTCCTTGGTTGCTCCCTTGTCTTGTCTAGTTGTGGTTTTTGTCTTGTGGTCTCTTGTGAGTGTCTGTATGTCTGTTTTATTTTGATAGTCTGGTTTTCTGTGCTGTCTTGTCTTTAGTTTTACTTCCTGTAATTTCCCGTTCTTGATTACCTGATGTCTTCCACCTGTTTCCCAGCCCTTGTGTCACCTGCCTCTTGTTATCTCGTTACCCTCTGTATTTAGTCTCGGTGTTCCCCTTGTCTGTTGTCATGTCATTGTAGTATTTTATGTCTGGAGTGCATGTGTGTGAGTCTTCCTGTGTAGTCTCAGTTTTCCTGGTTCCTGTGATTCCTGTTTTGATCTCTAGTCACTTCAATAGAGTTTTAAATTCTATGAGAAAAGGTATAAAATTAGGGCACGAGCTAGAAGATTTCTACTTGTGAATTTTGCGTACAGAACAACAAAATTAGATAGCCTATTGAAGAGCACAATTATCTAAATTATCATAGTAAGTAAGTTGGTGGGTTCAAAGAAGTAAGACTAAGAATCTGTCCAATCTTTTGGAAATTTCACAATCCCAAAAAAAAGTGACTTGTTTCAATATTCTGTTTACAAAATGTACAGGAAGAGTCAATATATGCAAATATAGCAATAAGGTGATTAGTAGGGTATATGTTGTGTAAAAGTTTGAGGTGTACTTCCTTAGTTTTGTTAGAAACACAGTAGCCCTCCTCCAATTTCTATTCTTAATTTTGGATTTCCACACAAACTTGCCCCTTGGCACAACTGCATTCTTTTCCTGAAAAATTTGGGGAATATACTTATTGTTACACTTTTTGTGTGTTAGTTCAGTTTCATCCAATGAAAGAAAAGGCTGTATTAAGTATTTTTTTATAAGTAGAATTAAAACATTTGGGATTGCATGAGTTAAGAGTTAAATTCTCTGAAAGGAATTGAAAAACTGTATATTCATAAACTGTTCATAGGATAGCATACCACCAGATTCATCAAAAAGATTAAGAATGTGATTTAAATCTCTTTGAAACCAATTTGTAAAAAATAAGGATTTGTTCCTAATGAGTATGTTACAATTGTTCCATAGGAAAGTCTGCGGTGAAAAGTTGTGGACAAAAGCTACCTTCCAAGCTAGAAGGGCTTGCTGATGGAATTTTTATAATTTAATTGGCAATTTATTTTGCAGAAAGAGGAAAAGAGTTAGCCTGGAGCTAGAAACGAAGCCAGCTAGCTACCGTCTGTAACGTTAATCAGATTCTGGTGTGCTGCAAAACAGCAACTACTGTATGTTCTTATTGTAATCTAGCAGCAGTATTGTAGTGCCTGTATTTGAAATAAATACCCAATACATTTACAGGGTTCAAACTGACACAGTGTTGATTATTTCTGACCCAAATTGTTCTGTTGCCCTTCTAGCTGTTGTTGTATATGGGGATATTTTTGCAAATGTTTCTTAAAAAATGAAGTTTCTCTGTCCACTGGAACGCTATAGCTTTTCATTTAAAATGGCAAATAAAGGCCTGCCTCTAATAAAAGCCTGCTTCAAATAAAAGCTGGGTACCTTGTGCGGTTCAGGTAAATAAAGGCCCCGGCTTTTATTTGAGGAATTACTGTAATCTAATTTCCTCCTGATGTTCTTTTTCAGGTCTAGTTCCAAGTAGCATGTGATTCCAGGCAGCAGTTTGTTCCCATGGGTAGGCTTAAGCCAGAGCCACTATGGACAGTATCTTCACCTATAGCACCATAGTATAGTGCTTAATTTTTACACTCAAAACTGTTAACTTATTTTGTGCTCATCTATATAGATCTTTTTCTCTAACTCTTACCACAGCTATCACTATTCATCCCTATCCTTCCTCCTACTAAAGTCCCGTCTTTATTTCTTTTCTGAATCTGGTGCCTTGTGAACCACTTTGTTGCAGTGTCATCGTGTTTTCAGTCTCTCTCCTCCATAATTTAGGAATCCCACAGATTGCAGATCTTGCTGTTATGATGGTTTAAAAAAACAAAAAAATGCACGTCTTCATGCACATTGTGTTGTGTTATTTATACTATGACATGCTTCTCCTTGCTTACAGTTTTGTGATACATCATAATATGTAAAACACTAACATCTGTATCATCAGCTATACTGTGGCGATACACAGCCCGAAAGCTGTGGTGTTTCATAATTGGGTACCATATACCCCTTTTTAACTCTGAGCACCTGCCCCCCTCCCAGAAGTCTCTGCATGGCTCTGCAAAACACAACAAAGTCTGGGTAGGTGGGTTCAACATTTAAATGTCTAATGATTCGAATATTGTCTGAGAGCCCTTTGTCCAGTTTTTGTGGATTTGTAAAAGTTTGAATTTTTTTTCTCATCACTTTAAAGGACTTTAAAGCTATAGTAAGTAGTTTCTGTCGCCCCATGAGAAATTCTAAGTAATGTGCACGCGCCCCCACCCCTCCTCCATGCAGTTGCTAGTAGCCAAGGAGGACACGGAGGATTAAAAAAACATGGACTCTTCAGAAAAGCTAATTATCTTCACTTGAGTTTCCAAAACTGAAAGTCCCGGAAGATAACAATTTTCAAACATAGCTATACTGAGAAATAACGAGAGAGTTATGTGGAGGTGATAGTCTCAATTAGCTTTGTATCACCTCATTTGGCAATGGCTTGAATGTAATGGACATTCATTAATATAAAAAAAGACTTCCAGATTTGGTTGTCCAACCTTCGTCTGACCCTCGTCACTATCCTCAGTTGAGAAAGGAATATTAATTCGTGGGTGGTGCAAATTTACAGTACGTTTCGTCCATTTTGGGTTTGGACATTTTGGACTCTCCGTTCCGCTCTGTGTAGAACTGACACAAAAGAATTGCACACACAGTAAATTCCAGTGTAAAATATGCAGTGTCAAAGTGCATGGACTCTTTCAGAGTTATTACAACAGCTGGAGTAACATACTGGCCAGTGTTGATGAAAAAGTACGTAGTTAAAAGGCGTAGTTTCAGATGTACACTGGAAAGCTCCAACCACCTCCACCTTGTCTCAAACAATGTCACTCCCCGATGTAAGTCGAGTGCAGATTTAAGTTGCGCAGGCGTCATTTTGCGACAAGTAGCAGCTAACGAGAGACTTCTGTAATGTCAATACAGTAAAAATGGACTTAACGCAGTTATGTTCACTGCTGGCTACAAGTTAGCAATCAAACACAACAAAGGTTGACAGTTGAATGGATTTTAGCGAATGTTAGCAATCAAAAAATCATAGACAGATAAAATATTTTGAAATTATTCCCATCCTTACTTTTTGTTTGTAATGAGAAAAGTTTGTTTCATGATTTTCACAAATTTCAGTATGACACGTTATGCCGTAAACCGTTTAAATCTGAACATGCGGGACTCAAGTGACAAACGGACCAGAAATTTTCACAGCACCACTTTCAAGGACTGCTATAATTTTCTCCCAAACAGCTATTAAACACATTATTTGTCATTTCAGCACAAATATCTCAAACAATTAATTTGCTTTAACTTGGTAGAACAGTGATTAAAAAATGTATGCAATGTTGTTTAATGGCAATTGTCATTTAATGATACACTATGTAACGTAGATATCAATAACATTGTTATTTCCTTCCGACTTGTGAGTGATGGCCACTGATTGCAACTCCATTAAAATGAAGTTCCAAATATTCGTCTTGTGTTGGACTGATTGAGTCTAAAGACAGAAAGATGGGTCAGGATGCAAAACAGAGACTGCTTTGTTTTTTTTTACTCGAATATTGAGATGAAAATTTGTAAATGAATGAATACAATAAAATAAAAGACAAGCCTTAAAATGGGTGTGATGAATGACGTCGCCATAATCTGTTATCAAGTTGCTAAATTTTCCTCACTGAAAGTAATTGTATTGTAATTATAACGTTTTTGTTTGGTGTTCTTGTTCTCTACGGTTGTGACAGATCCATGACACTACTCTTTCGCTTTCTCACTCTGTTCTTTCCCTTTCTCTGTCTGACATATTAAATGTTGTACTTCTTTAAGGAAAGAAAGGGATTAACATAAATCATTAGAGCTTCTCTGCTTGCGGTAATGGTGGGATCCCTGCTGAAGGCATATATATCATGTATTACACACATGCACAAACACACAGATATATGCACATGCACACAAAATGATCTAATTTCTGCTATTAATTGGATCTTGTGAAAGCAATTAATGAACCATCTCTTCCATCAGGAAGTGTGTATGGAGACACTCAATTTCCATAGGCATCACTAACCCCCTACACACACACACACAGGTTGTAATTTCATCAGAAATCTCGACTCCCTTGGCTGGCCCACTGTTGCTGCCCCTTGGATGTTCCCTCCTCCTCCGTCCCCCTGTGGCGAGGTCCAAGTAGACCCAGAAAAGAAAAGTTTAATCCCAAAGAGTAGCTGTAGTATGGTGCTGTAGTATGGTGCAGCTGGGCACTGCAGGGTGTTACAGGGCATAGCAGGGCACTGCAGAGCGTAGCTGTCACGCTCCAGTGATAGTCTGGTGTGTGTGAATGTGTTTTGTTTTGCAGGAGGACACGCCTCCTCCTGCTGCTCTCTTCCCGCACCTGGCACCAATCCCTAATCAGGCACCTGCAACTCACCTGCTCATCATCCGCCTTTAAAGGAATACACTACAATTTGTTGGAATAAGGTTATTCACCGTCTCCTCTATATGTATGTAGGTGGGAAAACACATTTTTGTCTCAGTGCATGCATTGTCTTAGTCTGACCCGCCGCTAGCTTAGCTTAGCGTAGTGAATGGAATCCTATGTTGCCGGTTAGCATTTTGTGAGTAAAAGTGACCCAACAAAAACAAAACGTGATTACTTCTTGTAGCCTGCGTATTCACATTGAGTACAAATAGCAATGCAGATTAAGACTGGACAATTTCCTAGGCAGATATTGACTTGGGACTATAATCGGTGGAAGTAGGCTACAGCCAAAGCACTGCTACTCTAGGCACAGAGATATCCCGCAGCCACTCTGTGTGAGTACATGTCTAATAAGGGTTGATCTATCCTGTAAAATAACCATGTGTCATGTTTACAATAATCACTTATTCTGTGGATAGCTGTTTATTGGGTCCATTTGGCGTTTTTTCCAGTTGACTTATTTCTGTCAGCATATGTTGGTATAATTCCCTACATTCACACCACTAGATCATGTTGGCTCTCATCCTCGGCCCGTACTTCCTCCTGTTGTTCTATTTCCAAAGCACGCAGCTCCTATTCTGAAAACTCTGGTTCGTAGAGGTATTCTTCTTGATCTTGACTGTCTGAGAAGTCATCCTCTTTGTCTCTCACAAAATCCATCATGTTAATCACCATTCACTGTCTACTGTAGAAAACATAGCCAGCTAATAATCACTGACGGAGTAGGACTGCTTTGGCTGTAGCCTGCTTCCACCCAATACAGTACCAAGTCAATATCTGCCAAGGAAATTGTCTAGTCTTATTCTGCATGGCCATTTGTAATCGTTATGAATATGCATTTTCAAGGTCCTTCACAGATAGCATATGGGTGTTGCGTTGAAAGGTTGCAGATAAATAAGGTCAAAGCTGATGCTGACTGATCTCAGAGTGCACAAGCGAGACAGAACATCTGAAAGGCATGCAAAACCCAAGGTAGCTCTGCCGCAGGTTTTAGCTGTCTTCATGGAAAAAAACATGGCTCACACCGACTGAATGGGCTTCTGCTCTTTCATAAAAGGCTGTACGCAACACTTCATAATGTTAACTCATAATATCTTGAATATTTATTATATCAATGAAAGTACATATATATATATATATATACAGTATGCCTTTATGTGCTAAGGTTTACATTTTGTAGTTGATGTTTCACATTTTCACCCGCCAATATCAACGTGTGCTCAGCAACGTACATTTGCTAGCACATTTTCTACCTCATGAACAGGCAAAGTGACCTGTCCTGGTCATCATGAAAACCAATTTCCTGCACGACAACCTTCGTGGACTGGTGTGTGTGTGTGTGTGTGTGTGTGTGTGTGTGTGTGTGTGTGTGTGTGTGTGTGTGTGTGTGTGTGTGTGTGTGTGTGTGTGTGTGTGTGTGTGTGTGTGTGTGTGTGTGTGTGTGTGTGTGTGTGTGTGTGTGTGTGTGTGTGTGTGTGTGTGTGTGTGTGTGTGTGTGTGTGTGTGTGTGTGTGTGTGTGTGTGTGTTTTACAGAGGAAATTGATGCTTTTGAAATAAAGTGCAGTTACTCAATGAGCTGGGGAAAATCCTCTGTTTCAACCCTCTGTTGGCACAGAGCCCATTTTTTCTAAATTCACCATTGTTTCTTGCCCCTCCCTTGCGTGCGCATGGGTGTGTTTCTGAGAGTGTGAGAGGTAATGACTTTTGGATTACGCTTAGCTTGTCCCTTATTGGACTACAGCTGAGAAGAATTCATGTTCAAATAATTTTTTCCTCTGGAATTGATATGAAGGTGTAGCGAACTGACAGTTTTTGCACTCGGAGCTCACTATTCACAGTTTGAAGGACAGAGGATGCGATATGTTGTAATGATTGGAAAGCTACCTATAGGGTGCAATAACACAGACAAACATGTCATTTTGGCATAAATAAATGAAATTGACTCAACTTGGCCTGAAGGGCTCCTCTTTAGCAGAACTCCTGGTTCTCCAATTTACTCCCATATTTTCCCCAGAGCGCTTTAAAATCAGTACAGGATACAACACCCTCTATCCTCAGGCCACATTTAGACCGACAGTATCTCTGTGAAAAAACAAAGCCTCCTTATTAATTTTGAGGAAGCAAGAAGACACTGTGGGAGCCGATCCTTATAGATCCTTAAATCCTTATAGATTTACTGTGTAATGTGAATGTCTACTGTCTAACATCTACTGTTTAGCTTACACCCACTAAAACGAAAGGTAAAATAGTTGCCACCATGATAACTTTCCAGAGTAAAATCCTGTGTGACAGAATTACAAATGGTTGTCCAGTGCTATGGCATCTAAGTAGACTTTAAATTCATGGACTTTTCAAACTGGAGTTCCTGGATCATACGTCATTGTTTCACCAGTGTCAAAAGCCACAGACCCTCACCAACGCAGCCCCTTGGGTTGTTTTAACACAGGGCTGTTTTCAGTTTGAAAGCCTGCCAAGATGCTCCATTCAGATCACAAAAAACTCCCAAAAAAAACCTTTAACCAGAAATCAAAGGAATAAATCAGAGTAAGAGGAACTGAGGCTTCTTATGGATTCTTAGATTGCTTACAGTATCACCAAGCTGAATGACAATATTAGTTAAATACAGTGCAAACACATATGACGAATATTGATGCACATGAAGACAACGCTCAAATTTGAAGTTGTGTGAGTTCTCACCTGGAATGCTGTAGGACTTTTATGTTTGCTCATTCACATGGGTTTCAGTAGAAGTTAAAAGGAGGGGCGACCTCTAGCTCAACCAGTAAGAGCCTGCCCCCCATGTAGGCTGAGTCCTTGGCAACAGCCAGGGTTCGAATACAACCTGCGGCCCTTCGTGTCATCCCCTCTCTTTTTATCCCCCTTTGCTGTCTATCCACTATTTCTATCGAATAAAGGGAAAAGCCCCAAAAAATCTTTAAAAAATAAAAAAAAAAAGAAGTTAAAGGCTGGAGAGAAGCTGACAATACCTTTAGGAATCACATCAGGTTTTCACTGCACTAAAAAGCAAAAAGCCTGCTCTTTGGCCAATGCACTGTTGACAATGCAGTTATCTAATCCTTTGTTTTTGTTGGACAAAGTTTTGGTGATCAATTATCCTGTGAGCTTAAAGATTTTGACAGAGAGGGGACTCAAAACAAATCTGCTTCAGGGACAGGGAATCCTAAAAAACTCACTCATCTGTCTTCTTCCTCCTTTCATTCGGCTCTTCTATGAGATTTCTTCATCTCGTATACCCACAGCATCTCTTCGGGTCAATTTATCGTAGCTGGTTCAGAAGATTTTTTTCATTCATGTACCATTTCAGGTATTACTTATTACATACGGGATTTATGTCATATCTGATGTCCTACGTGTTGACCTGTATGAATACATTGATTTGAACAGAAGCTACTATAATTAAACCTTGCTTAAAACTAAAAAGATCACATGCCATTCTGTAAGGCAATTCATTTAGAGGCATCGCTGTCCTATTTCAAGCTGTGCGGACACTTGCTGTACAATAATGAGGGTAGTAACCATGGAGTTTCTTATTCTGCTCTTACTCATCTCTGAACTCTACACGTCATCCTGTCCTATAGTACATAAAACAAGGTACCGACGTCACAAGAAAAGCACAGGCCTCTTTTATCTGTTGGCTACAGGCTATAGGTTTTTCCACCCTCATTTCACCAGGCAGTTTCTTGAAGAACACTGACACAAAAAGCCAGGGGGTGTAGTTACAAGAAAAAGGATGGAGGGAGGCAAATATGGATGTGCATGCATGTATGTTTGTGGAAGAGGAGGATGAGGCAGTACATACAAACTGTCAGTGAACTTAGAACCATTTTTTCACTTGAGACTTTCTATCACACATTGAGATGTCGATGAGTCCCCGCCTATTTCATGGGGAAGACGTATGAGCTGCATGATTAGTAGATCTCATCAGCTGATTACAACTCATCTCAGCCTGGGTGAACCATCAGCTGTCGCTCTGTTAAGAGGAATAATTATGGATCCTTAAATGTCACCTACATTAATTTGACTGTGTGTGTGTGTGTGTGTGTGTGTGTGTGTGTGTGGAAAAAAATACATGAATGTGACATGCAACAGAAACAGGCAACAGCATCATCTAGTGGAGAACAACATACTACACCACATGTGTGAAGCAGCAGTGTACAAGCTCCAAAACATACCAAACTGACTGTACATTTTTATGGAAGTGTCTGGGAACTGCAAGCAACAGAAATGAATACAAGAAGTGGATTAAGATCCATTTTGGCTGTTCACACCTAGTGGACAATAATGGAGCAAAAATATTGTATATGTGTTTTTCCTGTTTTGGTCTAAACGCACCACCTATCAAATAATCAGAACATCTGTATCTCATTTGGTTTGATACAGTGACATTAATCGGATGTGAGCAGTTATTGTCAGTTTGTTAACACAGTGACAGGATGTTTCTGCATGCTAAATATCTCTGTATTATTTAGGTGATGGATTCAAGTTAAGTAATGAATCATTTAGGAAGGATCAAATCCAAGTCTCAGGATGAAGAGGTGGGATGAATCGTACAAATGTGTACAATGAAATTAAGTAATGATCAAGCATGAGATTCCTTTGGCAGGAGGTTATAGATGCTGTTAGGAAATCTTTATTTATAGCACACTGAGGCCTTAAGGGATCAGTATAACATTTATTCAACAGAACATTTCAGACAGAATTGTATTATTGTAAATTCAATTTAGTAAATTACTGTTCAGCTTTTGTATAAAGTTCAACTTTTGGGCAGTTTTGACACGTGAATTTGTACCATTGACCAACTGCAACGCATCTTGACAGTGCTGACCTTTGAGGGAACAGAGATCTAGAGAGTCCAAAATGGAAAATTTCCACTTGAATAATACCCCTGCTCCGCTGGAGGATTAAGCTTCAGAAAAGAGATGCAATAGGTTTTGCAGTCAGTTGTGAGACAGGAATGGAATGGTACCAATACAGTCCTTTGAATTACTGTATTTTACCTTACTGTCTGATTAGCAACCAAGGACCAGTTGTCACTGTGTTTCAAAGCTTCCAGCATCACATATTTCGCAAGAATGGACAAGTAAATTATACTGTGACACTTTCTATGGTCACCAGCCACGTAAGTCGCAACTACAATATGTGACAGGTTATGTGCTATAGCACTGTATGATCAGTTGAGTCACCAGAGCTAGGTCACTTTAACAGAAATGCTGAACAAATAGCGCTGCTTGTCTTGTACAGTAGACCTATTTGTCATATATGTTGAGCTTGTCTTCAGCTCTGACTCAAAGAAGTCTGCAGGGAAAACCATGTTGCTCTCTAAGGCCAGCTCAAATAAAAAAACCACAAAGTATTTTAGAGGATTGAAGCAGCTTTTGTCTGTGGGACTTTAAAGTGCCTGAAACAAACTCCAGATATGGTCTCAGGGTCAGCGTGGATTAGTTTAATCTGACCAGAGATTGCCTGTAGATCTGGGCTAGAGCCTCAAGTCATCCTTTGATTAGTTTCCTCTGATTCCTCTTGCCATGTTTGAGTCCTAAGGGGAATTAAACCATAGATGGCTTCATTTGGAGGGCTCTCTGTCTTAGACAAGGTTTATTTTAGGGGAAACCTTTCTTGGAGACACAAAGCATGCAAACACACATACAGTACATGTGTGTGAAACTCCACAGATAGACAGTGCTAAATCAGTATTAAAAATGATTCTACGTGTCCCTAGGGTTGTTTGTTTATCAGTGTCAGTGGAAAATGTTGTTGTGTGTGTGTGTGTGTGTGTGTTTGTGTGTGTGTGTGTGTGTGTGTGTGTGTGTGTGTGTGTGTGTGTGTGTGTGTGTGTGTGTGTGTGTGTGTGTGTGAGAGAGAGAGAGCTGTTCTTCTCACACTATGATAACTCATTGTGACACTGTTTTATTTTTGTATCACTTATCCATGATTTGATGGTCTCAGATCACACACACACACACACACACACACACACACACACACACAGTTCATGAAGAACAAAGGATAAAATGTGGGCATACTTTCATGGTAGTCAAAACAACTAATCAATAGAAACTCCTCAAACTACTTTTCCAATCTTATGCTTTATGCTTAGAATTTACACGTTTGAATTGTTAAATAAAAAGCTTTTAGTTGAGCTTTAGGAACTCAAGAAGGCTGAGAGCATGACATGAAGGGATATAGAAGTAGCATATATAGCAATAGTTTACAAAATGATGACTATTTGGCACATACTGAGCATGAAGTATGGGTTATTTTGCAGTGGTT